>CM053037.1:160097130-160108231 GCA_028564925.1 Lithobates sylvaticus
TTATCCCAATCTGTAATCAGCTGTGTCTGAAGGACACAGTGATCACAAAGTGATCCGGGTGCGCACAGCAGCGGCCGCATATGGAATGCGATTCTGGGAGGACATCAATAGACGCCCTCCCAGAACTGGACAACCACACTGTAGCCATCATTCAGACATGCCGATAACAATGTGAGCTTACATGTTTCGGGGATCTGGTCCCCTTCTTTAGAGCAGTGGCAGACTTCTGGATACTGTGTTTTATATGCTATCAGTCTACTTGGCTTGTAAGTATATATGTCTTCTGGTGCTCTTTAATAAAGTGCTAAGGATAATGCACTAGGTGTTTTTTGCCCTCTTTATTTCTTGTTTTTGTGCAGTGTTGGCTTTCCTCGATCTGAGAGGGACACATTGCTTGTTCCTTCCAGTCTAGGTTGCTCAGTGGCTCTGTTACAGTTGGCCCATATGGCAGGCGTTTCCATAACTTCTGAGCGCTTAAGTGTCAAGTTCTCTTTTTTTATGTTAGCCCAAACTTAGCGTAAAGTCTTTTCACGAAACTAAAGGGCATTAGTCAGTATGTACCACCCACGAGAGGAAATATGTGGCCCAGCAGTCTCAATAATACACAGTCACCAGGATCCTGCAATAAAACAGTACTCATAAGGCTAGGGGGGCAGCTGCCCATTCAGCTTCCTCCAGAGATACTTTCAGATATAGGCCCCTAGCTATGACCAGCCAGGACCTCAATTAACAGCAACGTTAAACCACAGAGGTAGCCACCCCCAACCTAAACAGATAAAAGCCCCTCAACAGGAAGAATCTGCTGTTCTAAAGCTCAGCCTAATTGTGTGTTCCTTAGCCACATTCTGGGGAGCACAATAAATATTCATGCTGCCAGTTTGCCTTACTCTACTTCTGTGTTCCAAAACTTTCTAGAAGGCAGGGGAGAGCAATCAAACCTGCAGCTTAAGAAATCTAGAACAGCCAAAATAAATCAACAACAGCTCCAATGATTACAGAGGAGAAAAAAATAACTAAATTTACCTAACATCCTAGCAACCTAACTAGGAGGGTGCTACAATTACATTTCTATTCTTAGGTTTCAATACACTTTAATTAAAGCCCATTCCCCATATGCAGTGCGCTGCAACACACCACAGCGCACAAATGCAAGTGATCTTCACATTTCAGTGCACTGCATTTAAAATAAAATAAGGCATGTCTATGTCATGCCTTGATGTGTGTTCACAGCCAATTAACATTGAAAATGCATGTGTTAAGCGCATTGTATTGTGATGTAAATGTGCCCAGAGCCACGACATGGAGTGTCAACATTGTGTCTGAAAATGCAAATAATTGATTATTTTACTTTCATTTTCAGGAGTGGAAATGAAGCAAATTCAGTCTAAACTGCTGTAGGCTGTAAATGTCACTCTTCACAAAAAAATAAAATAAAATCGGTCAAAATAACAATTTCTTTCCATATCCTCGTAATACAATTCATTTATGACATGAACTTCCCTCCTTATAATTAATAAAATATTATTTCACTTAATAAGTGCTCAAAATCTGTCAGCTCCTTCTACGAAAAGGGGTTAAGGTAATAAACCACCCTGATAAAGCACATAAGGTGCATCTATTATTAATAAGATAATAAAATGGAATGCATTTATTATAAAGATAAGAATAATAGGGAATTAGTGAGAGGCTCATTAGAACTTGATAGCCCAGGAAAGAGAAAACCCCACAAGTGGTAAATTTCCAGCAATCAAGAGCAATTTAAAATGTGTATAATTTCTATTTAAAAAAAAACTTGAATTTCAAATATTTTAGCACTTGCCAACTTGATGCGCACTAGTCACTGGCAGGAATTTCCGTTCTTTTCTACAGAGTAAATTATATGTGTTCATTTTTTGGCACCAACAGCCATCTGTAACCAGATCTTATTAAAATGCAAGCAGGCGATGATTACCCACTAAGAACCTGCTTTTCTGAATAGTAACAAATGCAGTCATTTACCTGTCTAATCAGGCGAGTTTGGATTCAGAACTGATGTATGATAGTGTCCCAAGAAACACAGCAATGAGACACTTAATATAGTTTGAATCCAAAAATAAGGTCTACAGGAAGGATTTGATTATTTCTAATTAATGCCAAACACCAGCCAATTGTATTTAATTTTTTTTGTAGATGGAACTTATGTCAATTTTTTTACTAATCTCTGTGTTCTATTTGGAAGATCTCCCCTCACTTCCTGTCTATTCCACTCGTAGGGATATGTAAAGGTCTTTGGTGGCTTAGTGTCCACCATTCAACTGGATGCTAAGCCACTGGTGGATCGACAGTTCTAGCCTAATCCTGCTCCCAGTGAAGCGCTGGGAGCCAGTGATTGGGATGTGCTCAAGTTCTCTATGCCCCTTTCACACGGGGCAGAATCTACTTTGCCCAGCAGGGGATCTGTCCGCTGATCTCCTGCTGAGCAGAGCGGGTGGATGACAGGTCCCATAGAGCAGTTGGGTGTAAACTAATCGGCTGTCCGTTTACACCTGACCGCCCATAGAGCAGAGCAGGCTGTGTCTGTGTTCACAAAAGCAAGTCCTAAGTCCATAAACTAAGCGGACCCGGACACAGCCTGCTCTATGGGCGGTCGGGTGTAAACGGGTTAGTCTGCTTAGGCGAAGGGGAGCGGTTTCCCTTCCATTTTTTTTCCTTAGCAGACCGGATCAGATCAGAGATAGGCACGTCCGTTTACACCCGCCCTCAATAGGGATACGTGGATCATCCGGTCAGGTCCGTGTGAAAAACTGACAGGCAGATCTGATTGGATCGCTCATGTGAAAGGGGGCATAGTCACTATGAAGTAACATAGCTCTGATATATCTGCCTCTACATCCTGAAGAGTTATTTAAAAGATATATTCACACAGGTGGCCAATATCAAGGATGGTTTTGGTGTATGTAAGGAGCAATGGGGTAACCTAAAGGATAGACTTGAAGTACTTAGGGTGCAACAAGGTGATGGATTTAAGAAGATATTTGTAGTATGTAAGATTCAGTAGGGTAATTTTAGGGATGCATTTAGGGTATATAAGGTGCAGTGAGCTAAACTTTGCAGGTGTGCGTTGGGGGGGGGGGGGGGGGGGGGGGGGGGTTAGAACATTGCTTTCATAAGACTTGGTATTAGTGGTTGGAATTCTCATTTACAGAAGAGTTTAAATAGCTCCTGTTGGGTTGTACCTCACCTGCTCCTGTCACTAGGTCTTTCCTCCCCACCTGCTTACTGACACATTTGTCAGTCTGACCCTGCCCACCCCTATTCCCATTGCCCCTGACCTTCCCTTTCCCCAGACTTACCCTTTCCCTAACCTTTCACTTCCTCTGAGCCCTGCACTGGATGTTACTGATACCTCCCACCTGTTGCATCCTCATCTACACCTGTTTTCCTTCATCCAGTTCTCTCCCCTTCTCTTGAGTATATACAGTACGTTACTTCTACTCCCTATCTCCGGCAGCTTGCCCCCCAGGAACTTGCTTCATCTCTTCTCCGGTTCTTATCCCCCACCCCTAGTGTTGCCTCCTGTCACAATTAGTTTTCATGCAACTGTTCTGGTTACCCATGGTACCCCCACTTAACAAGGCTTTAAGTGGTTAAGTGGTTCAACCCTAACTAGGGTTGAAGGACATTCTTAACGTTCTTTCTTCCATCTGTTTTCTAATTTTGTATATAATTCAGGAACACATGCTTTTATCAAGTGGATTTTGTACTACCTTCAGAAACGGTTACTGTACATGTAACAAAATGTACCATGTATCATCATTCGTAGTAGAAGAAGATTGTAAACCTTATATAGAGAATGCATAATAACTTTAAAAAAGGTATAAAAGTAATTTGGGTATACTATTACATGGCCAAGTAATTGTCAGTCAAATAATCACATGATTGAACACTGAAAAATGGCCTGGAAATGAAGGGAGTATTTTGGTATTAAGGTGATTGAGGATAGCTTTGGGGTATGTAGGATGCAGTAGGGTAATTTTATGGATTGATTTGGGGTAGGTAGGGTGCCATAGGGTAAACTCAGGGATGCTTTTGGAGTATGTAGAGTGCAGTAGGGTAACTTCGCAGTAGGGTAATTTCGAGGATCGATTTGGGGTAGGTAGGGTGCAGTAGGGTAAATTCAGGGATGGATTTGAAGTATGTGAAGTGCAGTAGGGTAATTTGAAGGATCGATTTGGGGTAGGTAGGGTGCAGTAGGGTCAATTCAGGGATTCATTTGGAGTATGTGAAGTGCAGTAGGGTTATTTTAAAGAGCGATTTGGGGTGGGGTGCAGTAGGGTAATTTTATGGATTGATTTGGGGTAGGTAGGATGCAGTAGGGTAAATTCAAGGATGGATTTGGATTATGGAGAGTGCAGTAGAGTAATTGTATTGCTTGATTTGGGGTAGGTAGGATGCAGTAGGGTAAATTCAAGGATGGATTTGGAGTATGCAGAGTGAAGTAGGGAAATTTCAAGGATTGATTTGGGGGTAGGTAAGGTACAATAGGGTAACTCCAGGGATAGATTCCGAGTATGCAGAGTGCAGTAGGGTAAATTCAAGGGTTGATTTGGGGTAGGTAGGATGCAGTAGGGTAAATTCAAGGATGGATTCGGAGTATGCAGAGTGCAGTAGGGTCATTTCAAGGATAGGTTTGGGGTAGATAGGGTGCAGTAGGGTAAATTCAGAGATACTGTAGTCTATAATTATGTAGAGTGCAGTAATTTCAAGGATTGATTTTTGGTGGGTAGGATGCAGTAGAGTAAGTTCAGGGATGGATTTGGATTATGGAGAGTGCAGTAGAGTAATGTTATGGATTGATTTGGGGTAGGTAGGATGCAGTAGGGTAAATTCAGGGATGAATTTGGAGTATGCAGAGTGAAGTAGGGAAATTTCAAGGATTGTTTTGGGGGTAGGTAAGGTACAATAGGGTAAATCCAGGGATAGATTCAGAGTATGCAGAGTGCAGTAGGGTAAATTCAAGGATTGATTTTTGGTAGGTAGGGTGCAGTAGGGTAAATTCAGGAATGGAATGTAGTATGTAGAGTGCAGTAGGGTAATTTTAAGGATTGATTTGGGGTAGGTAGGGTGCAGAAGGGTATATTCAAGGATGGATCTGCAGCATGTAAGTTGCAGTAGGGCAATCTTAAGTAAATACTTGGTGTATCTACAGATATTTGGTGTACCTATAGCTTATGACTAAGGATGCTAAAATACATAAACTAAGGGACCGGTAATGTTCTGCAGTGGTTTTGAATAAATATTAAATAAAGAGTTGATGTAGGTTCTTCAGTAGAAGGTCATAGTGTATGAAGGGCAAATTATTTACATCTGAATACAGAATATAACAATGGGCTTTTGGTCAGGACCATACTTCTGAGATTCGGTGACCCTGAGACCAGCATTACTAATGTTAAGAAATTCCATTCCCATGTGACACTTTAGCAGTCCATATCAGAGTCTCCAAAAGGCTGGGAGAGGCTGTTCATAGTGTAAAAGTTATCATCTCATAGCCCCATTGAACAAATATCCGAAATGGTATACTAGTGGTATAATAATAACTAATAATTCAATAATGCAAATCTCCCATACTTTATCGTAATGCCGCGTACACACGATCGGAATTTCGGGCAGCAAAAAAGCGATGAGAGCTTTTCATCGGAAGATGCGACCGTGTGTATGCTCCATCAGACTTTTGCTGCGCGAATTTCCGCCAGCCAAATTTTGAGAGCATGTTCTCAATTTTTCCGGCGGAAAAGGTTTCTATAGGAAATTCCGATCGTCTGTAGCAATTCCGACGTGCAAAATTCCTACGCATGCTCAGAAACAATTCGACGCATGCTCGGAAGCATTGAACTTAATTTTTTCTCGGCTCGTCGTAGTGTTGTACGTCACCGCGTTCTTGACGGTCGGAATTTGGTGTGACGGTGTGTAGGCAAGACAGTTTGAGTGGAATTCCTTAGGAATTCCGTCGGGAAAACCATCAGAGCTTTTTCCGACGAGAATTTCCGATCGTGTGTATGCAGCATAATAGTATTTGTCCAAAACTGAAAAGCTTGGTACAACACCCAAAAAACTGTCTTTTTAAAGCAAAAGGTTCTAAAAGTCACCATGATATGGCTATCAACCAGCGCAGTGCAGGCATATGACAGAGTGGAATTTTTCAAGAATGATCACAGCACAGATTGGCGTTTCAGCCACTTCCAATTTTTGCAGAAAGATAATGGCTCGCTATTTAAATTGCTTCGCTAAAATCAAAATAAATGGAGTCTTCTCAGATAGCGTAAACATTTGGAATGGAAACAAGATGCGTGTCCCTTGTCATTCTTAGAGCTTAGTTTGGCAATGAGACAGTAGCTGTTATATAAAAAGCATGTATATATACAGTATATCAGCTGCTCCACGACTGACAGTTTTGAAAAGTTAAAGCTGAACTCCAGACATATAAAAATACAAATTTCTGAATTCATTATACATTCTTGAATTTGTGTTTTAAATGCAAATAGTGTAAGTACCTGTTTTGTCTTGGTATCAGGCTTATGCAGTCCACTGTACAACAAAGCCTGAAGTCGAGGGGAGAGGCAGGTGGTTGCATAAGGAGTCAATCAGTTGTGTTGCAGTGCAAGAAGCATGCTGGTAGAAGGAACGAGCAGAGTGAAAGGGAGTTGAGCTCATCAGTGAGCTGCCAGTCACAGGATGGAAAGGGTTATATCTTAGAAGAAGTTGAATGAGGCTGACCATCAAGCTGAGGACTAGACATGTGCAATTCGTTTCGTTTTTTTTCGTTTTTCTTTTTTTTTTCGTTATTTTCGTTCGTTCGTTTTCGTACGAATGAACGAATCATTTGAATTGTACGAATCCGAATAACGAATCGTAACGAATCGTTCGAATCGTACGAATCCGATTAACGAATCATTCAAATCGAACGAATCCGAAAAACAACGAAAATCCGAAAAAAAAACTAATTAGAAACAACGAATGTACTAATGAAGAAAATCCGAAAAACGAAAACGAACGAAAAAATTCGTACATTCGTAACTTTTTTTTTTTTGTTGAATTGGTAATTTTCCGTGTCCCTTACAATGGTGCTGCTAAACGTGCTTCGAATGGATTGAACAAAAAAATTCGTACATTCGGAACTTTTTTTTCGATTCGTAACTTTTTTTTTTTCGATTCGTAACTTTTTTTTTTTTTTTTTTTTGATTTGTAATTTTCCGTGTCTCTATTGAACAAAAAAATTTGTACATTCGTAACTTTTTTTTCGATTCGTAACTTTTTTTTTTTTTTAACTTTTTTTTTTTCGATTCGTAACTTTTTTTTTCGATTCGTAAATCTATTGAAAAAAAAATGTAATAATAGCATACACATTACATAAAATTATGAATTATTTTCCGATTACGAATCTATGAATGTTACGAATGTACGAATAAATACGAATGCGTCCGAAAATTAAACTAACGAAAAAACGAATCAACGAAAAAATAACTCTTACGAATCGTTACGAATACGAAAACCGACGACTTACGAATGTACGAATCGTTACGAATACGAATAACGACGACTTACGAATGTACGAAACGTTACGAATCAACGGAAACGAAAAAAAAGAAAAAAAACGATTTTTTTTCGGAAACGAAACGAAAATAAACAAATTTTTTTGTTGTGCACATGTCTACTGAGGACATCTAAAGTGCAAGTAGTGGGTTTCTACAGCTACCCAGGACTCTGCTTGAGAGACTTCCCCTTACTTAGGGCTCTTTTACACCAACCGCTGCGTTTTAAAGTAAGCGATAGTTTTTGCTGTGTCGGAATCGGTGTAGGTGAGGTGAAAACAGCGAATCGCACAATAGTGAAAAAAAGTACTGCATGTTATACTTTTTGTCAGCACACGGCAATTTGCCTTGTCTATGTGCTAAGAAAGGTTGCCCTGTGCATCCCAATGCCAATGGTGTGAACCAGGGCTCGACAAACCCCAGGAGCCAGGTCGTCATGGCTTCCACAAGTTTCGACCTGCAAATACTGGATGGACATTCTGCACACTGCCACATCCTTCCCAACAAACTATGGAATGAAAAACAGGGATATTTAGATCACATATATTGCAATACATGTTTTTAAGCTGACCAACTGCGTCAACTGCCTCTTCTGGCCAGTCTTACGTTGACTTGCCACTGCAAATGCTAAGGTGGACACCATGCCAACATGGGGCATAAAGTAAAGCCCGGAGCAAAAAATAAATACAAAATAGCGTAGGGCAGGCATGACAGGGTGAGCAGGGGAACAGGTCATGTAGAGGTGAGAAGAGAGGGCTTACCTGATTGGAAAGGTAGCCTGTTGAATGGGAGGAGTTAGGTGCCTTTAAGGAGGGGTGGTTCAGCCCTAGCGTCCAGTGGAGCTCGACTAGTGCACACAGCAAATTGGATTCCCAGTGGCCCATGGATTGGAGTGGCTGCAGGAGCAGGTCTCATCCATGTTGGTGGATCGGGCCTCCGGGTCAGCTGCAGATGGGCAAGAGCGCTTCCCCCCCGACTCCTCCCCCTGAGCTCAGTGCCATGTCGGGAGTCGTACGACGTGGTGGTGACGTACGACGAGCCGAGAAAAGTGAAGTTCAATAGCCAGTGCGGCTCTTCTGCTTGATTCCGAGCATGCGTGGAGTTTTGTGCGTCGGAATTGTGTACACGCAAAACGGATTTTGTTGTCGGAAAATTTGAGATCCAGAATAATGTCCAATGGAGCCTACACATGGTCGGAATTTCCGACAACAAGCTCCCATCGAACATTTGTTGTCGGAAATTCCGACCGTGTGTACGCGGCATAAGGGTGTCAAAATCCCCAACAGCAATACGGACACTAAATTGCTTTTTTGTCATTAGTGTATTAGAAGGCTAGAACTCCTTTTTTATTGCTGTATGTGTCCCTGTTGCAGATTATCCTTATCGTTACCAGGTTACCACTGCCTTTGTCTGCCATTGCCATCCGGTGCTATACTTGCTTTGCCAACACTCTGCTGCATCTATTGCTCCATTCCAGGTATAGGGGATAAACATGTGCCGTTCGTTTCACTCCAAATCAAAATTCTGACAAATTTTTGGTTATTCGAATGTATCTGAATTTCCGAATTACAATAGTAACTAATTTAACCACTTCAGCCCTGGAAGATTTTACCCCCTTCCTGACCAGAGCACTTTTTGCAATTCGGCACTGCGTCCCTTTAACTATCAATTGCGCGGTCGTACCCAAACAAAATTAGCATCCGTTTTTTCCCCACAAATTTGGTGGTATTTTATCACCTCTGCAGTTTTTATTTTTTGTGCCATAAACAAAAATAGAGCATCAATTTTCAATAAAAAGCAATATTTTTTTACTTTTTGCTATAATAAATATCCCCCAAAAATATATAAAAAATGTTTTCCTCAGTTTAGGCTGATACGTATTCTTCTACATATTTTTGGTAAAAAAAAATCACAATAAGCGTATATTGATTGGTTTGCGCAGAAGTTATAGCGTCTACAAATAGGGGATAGTTTTATGCCATTTTTATTATTATTTTTTTTTTGACTGTGACATTATGGCGGACACATCGGACACTTTTTACACTATTTTTGGACCATTGTCACAGCGATCAGTGCTATAAAAATGCATTGATTACTGTGTAAATGACACTGGCAGGGAAGGGGTTAAACACTAGGGGGCGATCAAGGGGTTAAGTGTGTCCTAGGGAGTGATTCTAACTGTGGGGAGGAAGGGCTACCTAGGACATGACAGCGATCAGTGCTCCCGGGAGCAGTAGATCTCTGTCATAACACTAGGCAGAACGGGGAAATGCCTTGTTTACATAGGAATCTCCCTGTTCTATCTCTCCACACCGAAATCGCAAGCCGCTGCGCGAACATCGAGTTCCCGGGACCCGCGGGCACACTTAAAAAAGGCGGCAAATTTAAAGGGACGTACCGTTTGCCTGCCTGTGCCATTCTGCCGACGTATACGTGTGTGTGGTGGTCGGCAAGCAGTTAAAAGAATTCGAAATAACGAAACAAAAATTTCAGATGAAATTCAAATATTTTTAGAATAGAGTTCAAATAGTTTTCTAATCAAATTCGAATTTCAGTAAAGAAAATAGAAAATAAAGGAATAGAATAGAAAATAATGTAAAAGAATAGAAAATAATAGAATAGAAAATAAAAGAATATAATATAATAGAGTAAAACAGAACAGAATAGAAAATTCAAGAATAGAAAACATAAAATAGAAAATAAAGCTATAGAATAGTAATTAAGTAAATAATTGAGTAAAACAGAATAAAATAGAATAGAAAATAATGTAATAGAATAGAAAATAATAGAATAGAAAATAAAAGAATATAATATATTAGATTAAAACAGAACAGAATAGAAAATAAAAGAATATACAATAAAGCTATAGAATAATAATTAAAGGGCTAGAAAAGAATAGAATAGTAAATAATTGAGTGAAACAGAACAAAATAGAATAGAAAATAAAGGAATAGAATAGAAAATAATGTAATAGAATAGAAAATATTAGAATAGAAAATAAAAAATATAATATAATAGAGTAAAACAGAACAGACTACAAAATAAAAGAATAGAAAAAACTGAATAGAAAATAAAGGGATAGAATAGTAATTAAATGGATAGAAAAGAATATAATAGAAAATAATTGAGTAAAACAGAACAAAATAGAATAGAAAATAAAGGAATAAAATAGAAAATAATGTAATAGAATAGAAAAAATAGAAAATAATATAAATATAATAGAGTAAAACAGAACAAACTACAAAATAAAAGAATAGAAAAAAAATAGAATAGAAAATAAAGGGATAGAATAGTAATTAAAGGGATAGAAAAGAATAGAATAGAAAATAATTGAGTAAAACAGAACAAAATAGAATAGAAAATAAAGGAATAGAAAATAATGTAATAGAATAGAAAAGAATAGAATAGAAAATAAAAGAATATAATATCATAGAGTAAAACAGAACAGACTACAAAAAAAATAGAATAGAAAATAAAGGGATAGAATAGTAATTAACCACTTCCCGACCGGCACACGGCGAAGTACGTCAGCA
>CM053037.1:160108674-160146778 GCA_028564925.1 Lithobates sylvaticus
GATAGATAGATAGATAGATAGATAGATAGATAGATAGATAGATAGATAGCTGGATATAGATAGGTAGATAGATAGATTGATATAGATAGATAGATAGATAGATAGATAGATAGATAGATAGATAGATAGATAGATAGATGGATAGATAGATAGATAGATAGATAGATTGATTAAATGAGATTATTAAGAAAGAGAAAGAGAGGTAGAGAGCTTGATAGTATAGAGCTAGATTGATAGGAATGAGAAATGGTGCAAGAGATAGATAGATAGAAAGAATGTGATTATTAGGAAAGAGAGAGCTAGATTATATAGAGCTTAGAATGAGATTGATGGGAGCAAGAGATAGTATAGATAGATAGATAAATAGATAGATAGATAAAGTAGATAGATAGATCTAGATAGATAGATAGATAGATAGATAGATAGATAGATACTTTTCCCTTTTGCTTCCTATCAGCCATATGGACATTCCCTATCACACACATTCAGTGTAGTATCCTGTGGAGACAATCCATGGTTAGGAGGATTTAGGTCCGATACGCAGAGCGCGGATGTCTGGGATAAGTGAATCTCCGGCAGGTGCATTGTGTAGGGATTCTTGAGATTCTTGGAGCTTAGTGCCATGTACACACACACGTGTGGCACACTCCTCAGGATTGCAGGGTATGCAGCCAGCACAAGTGTGTCTCACACTCCCAGCCCCAAAAATAGCGGTGCGAGACACACAAGCACACTCCGCATATCAACACACAGAGCCAGCTGTGATCACAATACAGCTCAGAGCCTCAGCTAAGTGTTAACGAGCTTTGAAGCTAAATTGGTCAGCAATCCCAGGCACGGAGGGGGTCATCCTCAAAGCACAACGTTAATCTACTAGGGGTTATTGTCTAGTCCTCGGGCGACCAATGTCTCTTGTGGCTCTACTTCACTCCCTCAAATATGCAACACTTGTATTTTTATTTTATTTTTTTAACCCCCATCTGCTCTTAACTGGCCATGTATGGAGATAGCATATCATCCAGGCTTCCTGCAATGATTGTATGGAGCATGAAGAGTCTTCAGATGTAGCGGAAAAATCAATGGCGGCCACATTTAAACACGACCATGACATGTCCCTAACAAAACAAGTAGTAATAACTTTAAAAAAGCAACCAAGACGTTAGACATTGGAGATATTTCATTCGTTTTAAAATAACGAGTTTTATAAAATGACCACACACTTTAATATCTGATTCATTTTCTGTAAACTCTTCTTTTAAATTAGAAACACCTATGTCCAAATTAAATGGTCTACTAACAGTTGACAGCCAACATATTTTTCTCATTTTATCTCTGACTGGTATGTACGTTTCTACTCGGCCTCAACGATGCTCATTCCTGTTTATCATGAACGTGAATCTTATGTGTGATTTTGTCTCATTGTAGAATACCAATATAGCAGTGCTACTTCATACGACATGCCCCTGAAGAAAGGACTCTCCAGAGGTCCAGAAACATGTTGGGATCCGTATTGAAGGATCTGCTTTTTTAGACTCATATCTGTTAAATGATTCTGTCTATGCTGTATATGTAAATTCTCTTTTTGGTGTTGTATGCACCTAACATCCTGTGTAATAATACATTTTTATATATTTTTCATCAATTGTTGATCAGTTGCCTTAAAAGTCCCTTAGTACTCGTTTGGGGGGTACTCTTCTTATAAAACAGTTGACAGCCAACACCTTTCAGGGAATGTCCACAAATTCTCCTTCCTCAGGGCTTATATGTATTGTGATAGATGGTTAATCCCAGTTTTTTTATCTATGTAAGTTGTAGTTAGATACTCACTTAAGTAAATTGCCTGGGTGGTAGTGCAGAATTCAGCATTACTGTACATAAAATAAAGACAGTATTTGTACAAGAAGGATTTATTAAAGTGGTTGTAAACCCTCACACACACACCCAGTAAAGTGGCCTCAGCTGATACACAGAGATAAGACAAATCCTCCTACATAAGTTGTACCTATTTATCTACAGCCGTCTTTCCCCTACATCCATTCAAAGTCCAGAATTTACACAGGATTACTCAGCTCTGAAAAGCAGGGGGCGGAGAGATGACGTTACATTAGTGAAGAGAGCTCTGAGAGCTGATTGGAGGAAAGAGAACCCCCCCCCCCCCATTACACAGCACACAGGAACAAAGCTGAGGCGGTCAATCAGCTGGAGGTCCCTCCCCTGTCACCTATTTTCTGTTGGTGTCAGGAAAACTCATCAGAAGTGACCCATGCTGGGGGAATGAAGCAGAAGAAATGTAGTGCTCTGGATTGAGACAAGTACACACTATAGAAGCTTATGGTTTGTTCATATTTAATGTCTGAGGTTTACACCCACTTTAACGTACATCTAGTTTTGATGCCAAATATTCCTTAGCTGCCCTCTATATGAGGTCCATCCAACCCTACAAGCATTGCTTCTGTATTTCAGTTATTTCAGTTATATGGGAGTTATATGTTATATGGGAGCAAACCCTAGTGTTTGAAGGTTTACCAAGTAATGGGGGTTCTTATAAAGGTCTGATTATTTCCCAACAAGCTACCACCTGCTTTAATTTCGTTAATTTGCCTCTGGCTTTGATGCCAAATATTCCTTAGTTGCCCCATATACGGGGCCCAACAAACCCTACAAGCAAGGTTTTCTCTGCATTTGAGTTATATGAGAGAATAACCCAAAGTGTTTGAAGGTTGATCAGTCAAAAGGGATCTTATAAGGGTCTGATTATTTTACAACAAGCTACCACCCCCTTTGATTTCGACCATAATTAATTTTGCACCCCTAAATCCTGGCATTATACCAATCTTGTCATGTCTGTCATGTTATGTCATGCAAGTGTTTTAAGGCTGATCAAGTCATAGGGGAATCTTATAGGGGTCTGAGTATCTTATAAGAGTCTGATTATTTCCTAACAAGCTACCACCCCCTTTGATTTCGACCGGAATTCATTTTGTACCCCTAAATCCTGGCATTATGCCAATCTTGCCCTGAGTGTCAATGTCATGTCACACACGAGTTTAAAGGTTGATTAAGTCATGGAGGATCTTATAAAGGTCTGATTATTTTCCAACAAGCTACCACCTGCTTTAATTTAGTTAATTTGCCTCTGGCTTTGATGCCAAATATTCCTTAGTTGCCCTGTATAGGGGGCCCAACAAACCCTACAAGCAAGGTTTTCTCTGCATTTGAGTTATATGAGAGAATAACTCAAAGTGTTTGAAGGTTGATCAGTCATAGGAGATCTTATAAAGCTCTGAGTATTTTCTAATAAGCTACCACCCTCTTTGAATTCATTTGGAATTAATTTTGTACCCCTAAATCCCGGCATTATGCCAATGTTGTTCTGGCTGTCATGTCATGACATACAAGTGTTTGAAGGTTGATCAAGTCATGGGGGATCTTGTGAGGGTCTGATTATTATTGTCTAACAAGCTACCACCCCCTTTGATTTACACCAGAATGTGTTTTTGTACCTCTAAACCCTGGCATTATGCCAACATCGCCCTGTATGTCATATCGTACATGCCTACACTCTACTGACTCTTCACACCATGAGGGCACAAGGGTATCTCCAGTCTGGAACTTATTGCAACTTCCACAACAGTTCTACACCTTGCTATAATACAAGACTGGAATGCTTACAGCAGAAGCTCTTATGCCGCGTACACACAATCAGACTTTCCCACGGACTTGGTCCGGCCGACAATCCGACGGACTTTGCAGCTGAGGTCCGCCGGACTTTCAAATGAACGGACTTGGCCACACATGATCACTCCAAAAGTCTGCCGGATTAGAACGTGATGACGTAGAATAAGGAAGTTCATAGCCAGTAGCCAATAGCTGCCCTAGCGTCGGTTTTAGTCCATCGGACTAGCATACAGACAACCGGATTGTCCGCCGGACTGCCAAGTCCGGCGTATAATTTTGAGTCAAAACTTCTTTCTAATGCCGCGTACACACGATCGGACTTTGTCCGCCGGACCTAGTCCAGCGGACAAACCGCCGGACTTTCCAGCTGGGCTTCGCCGGACTTGAAAGCGAACGGACTTGACCACACACGATCACACTAAAAGTCCGGCGGTTCACGCGATGATGTACAGCACGTACGACGGGACTAGAAAAAGAAAAATACTAGAAAAATACTTGCTACTGAGCATGCGTCCTTTTTGGTCCGTCGGACCATACTACAGACGGCCGTATTGTCCGCCCGACTGCCAAGTCCAGCGGAAAATTTTAAAACAAAACTTAAAACCTAATCCGCCGGACTTTTGGGAAAAAAAGTCCGTCGAAGGCCCACACACGATCGGACTGTCCGTCGGACTCGAGTCCAGCGGACAATCCCATGGGAAAGTCCCTTTGTGTGTACGCGGCATAAGTCCGCCGGACTTTTGAGAAGAAAAAGTCTGCTGTAGCCCACACACGATCAAATTTTTCCACCGGACCCTGGTCCGTCGGACTAAGTATGCCGGATAATCCGATCATGTGTACGCGGCATTAGACAAAATAAATATAAATATATATATATATATATATATATATATACATACATGCACATCTTTTCCGTCCTCAACAGCAGTAAGGGTAAAACGTAAAATTACAAATATAGTTTAAGTACAGGCAGACTATAGATTCTATAAGTTCCGTTCATTGAAAACATTTTATATCAATCATACATCATGAAATTATTCAACGTCATTGTCTCTATAAAACATTCTAGAGTTAAAAGAATTTTCGCCTTTTTTATGTACAGTCGCAAAATCCATTAGTAGGAAACCCGAGCAGAACATATTAATATACAGTTAAAAAGACTGCTGGGCGTTCCATAATATCCCAGCAGGGCTGACGATATCACTGGACATTCTATATTCATCACTGTGTGACCTAGTCATTGGACATTATATAGAAACCCAACGTTGTCCAGGAATACTTTGTTAATACAGTATATATTACTGAATATTGTATATAAACTCAGCAGCTCTGATCCCGTCCTGACAGTCCACGGTCATGGCTTTGCTGGACAATATACAGAAGCCAGCTAACCTACACTGATGCTCTCCTGCTATTCTACAGTATAGACAGTACATCACTGGATATTACACAGAAAATAGTCCTTTCCAATGCTACCTTGGTAATCAGTAGGGTTCTGAATACTACATAGAGATTCAGCAGGGTCTAAACCATGACTTATATACTTGGCATTATACAGAAACCTAGCTCTGATTAGTCTTGTCCTGGTAATCTGCAATACTACTTTACATGTACACATAACCAAAAACGGTTTGATTCTGCCTCGAAAATAGAGGGCAGCTTTGGACATCACATCTGTCCTGGTGACCTGTAATCTAAATACATTTAAAGGAACCCAAAGCTGATTCTACCTTGATAACGGAAAGACAGGTGCATTTTTGACATCAAATGCAGCAATGCCCTGTCCTGGCAATCTTAAATCAGAACCAAAACAATTCGATTCTACCATGACTTCAGAAAGATGGGTCTATCTTTGCACATAAGACCCAGCAATGTACCTGTTGTGTCCTAAAAATCCGCAATCTAAATAGTTCTTTACATTTAAAGGAAGCCAAAGCTGATTCTATCTTGATAACAGGACAGTTGCATGTTTGGACATCACATCCAGTAATGCACCTGTCCTGTCCTGGCATTCTACAACCAGATCTCAAAACAGTTTGATTCTATCTTGACATCAGAAAGACAGGTCCATCCCTGGACATAAGACCCAGCAATCTACCTCTTGTGTCCTGACAATCTGCAATCTAAATATTGCTTTACATTTAAAGGAACCCATCCCATAACAGTTTAATTCTATCATGACTACAGACATAGGTCCATCTTTGGATATCGCACAAAGAAATTGTCCTGGAAATTAGCTGTTAGAGCCCAAAACAGTCAAATTCTACCTTTAAATCAGATAACCAGGTGCGTGTTTGGACATCACAACCCAACAGTGTACCTGTCCTGTCCTGGCAATCTGCCATCTAAACCTTAAACAATGGACTTCTAACTTCATACTACAAAGACGGGTGTATCTCTGGACATCACAACCCAACATTGTACCCTGTCCTTGTAGTCTTCAATTAAATCCAAAAATAGTTTAATTCTACCTTGATAATACAAAGATGGGTATGCTTTTGGACATCATAACCCAACAATGTACCTGTCCTCAGGTTACATCACAACCCAACATTGTACCTGTCCTGCCCTGGCAATCTTAGATTAAATCCAAAAATAGTTTTATTCTATCTTGATAGTACAAAGATCGGTATGCTTTTGGACATCACAACCTAACACTGAACCTGTCCTCAGGTACGTCTTTAGACATCACAACCCAACATTGTACCTGTCCTGCCCTGGCAATCTACGATTAAATCCAAAAATTGTTTTATTCTACCTTGATAGTACAAAGATGGGTATGCTTTTGGACATCACAAACTAACACTGAACCTGTCCTCAGGTACGTCTTTAGACATCACAACCCAACACTGTACCTGTCCTCAGGTGCATTTTTGGACATCACAACCCAACACTATACCTCTCCTTTCCTGGCATTCTGCATTTCAAACCCAAAACAGTTTAATTCTACTTTGAAAACAGAAAGCCAGGTAGGTCTTTATACAATCACAACCCAACACTGAACCTGTCCTCAGGGGCATTTTTGGACATCACAACCTAACACTGTACCTGTCCTCGGGTGCATTTTTGGACATCACAACCCAACACTATACCTCTCCTTTCCTGGAATTCTGCATTTCAAACCCAAAACAGTTTAATTCTACTTTGAAAACAGAAAGCCAGGTAGGTCTTTATACAATCACAACCCAACACTGAACCTGTCCTCAGGGGTGTTTTTGGACATCACAACCTAACACTGAACCTGTCCTCATGGGCGTTTTTGGACATCACAACCTAACACTATACCTCTTCCTTTCCTGGCATTCTGCATTTCAAACCCAAAACAGTTTAATTCTACTTTAAAAACAGAAAGCCAGGTAGGTCTTTATACAATCACAACCCAACACTGAACCTGTCCTCAGGGGCGTTTTTGGACATCACAACCTAACACTGTACCTGTCCTCAGGTGCATTTTTGGACATCACAACCCAACACTATACCTCTCCTTTCCTGGCATTCTGCATTTCAAACCCAAAACAGTTTAATTCTACTTTGAAAACAGAAAGCCAGGTACGTCACAACCCAACACTGCACCTGTCCTGTCCTGGCAATACTCAACCAGAACACAAAACAGTTTAAATCTACCTTAACAACAGAAGGATCCATCTTTGGGCATCGCAGCCAGCAATGAACTCGTCCTGTCCTGGCAATCTGCAATCAGGATACTTCTAGACATTTTTGACAGCCCCCAAAACTGATTGTACCATGATAACAAGCAGGCAAGGTGCATTGGTGGACCCAGCACTGTACCTGTCCTGTTAAGTCAGATCAATGGGCAGCCAACACTTTCTTCTACTGTCCTCATCAGTAGAAAAAAAAAAAAAGTGTGACAGTTGAAACATTAACCGCTATATCTACAGTTAGTAAGTTAATGCATGCAGCCATTGCTAAGCTGGAGCAGAGACAGTTTCTACTCAGAAGGCATTTGAAGAAGAGTAAAGTTTACATTACCTGCAGATACCTCTCCTCTTGCCGTACGTAAGAGCTGGAGGAGTACCAGGATGAGCTGACAGAGAGACCCATGCATTGTCACCTGCGGAGAGTATCCACCAAAGCGAGGGGGGTTAACATCCTATAGACATGCCTGCAAAGGTGAGGGCAACGGCAGCTAGGCAAGGGAGAAGGGCTGGCATAGGCTGCAGTTTACTTGTTAGCTACACCGCCGCTGTTGCTCAGATGCCGTGCTTGCAACTGAAGTGGCTTTAACTGATCGAGGAAGGATTGAAAGAGAGCGAGAGAGAGAACAGTTTAAAGATTTCCCCGGAGCCCTAATGCCTGCCTTCCTCTCCTCCCTCCCCTCCCTGCCAGCAGCCGCCAGCTGCACTGCAACGCAGCCTGCAAGGGTTAAATCATCAGCCCAAATCTTCAACATTGCATGTTCCAGTCATATAGGGAAGGATATTAAATGCAGCAACAGGAGCAGCGCTATGGAATCATGACGTCCAGGAAGGCTCCCTACATACAAGGGGGTGATTGGAGAAGTTGCGTTAATGCGTTGGGCTGGATAAAAGAAGGACTTTTTTTTTAGAAGCCTTTATACTGCAACACAATGATATTTTAGGGATGACTGCCCCCTGCAACAAGTGAACAATAGCACTAGGGGGGGGGGGGGGGGGGGGGGGGGGGTCGGAATGTCCTATAACAAGTATTTTGGATTTTTTTTGGTCAATGTAACTCTTTGAGCATTAACAGCTTGTTCACATCTGTGAGCCTTGGCCACGCTAAAACACACCTGCTCAACGCATCAAAAGCGCATGGAGAATAGTCCCCTTTAAATGCTATTTAACTGTTCATATCGGTGCGCTGCGTTTTTATACACTTTAAAAAAAATCCTGCGTCTTTAGGCAAGTTTCACGTTGCTGCACTGCAGTTTGTTTTTTCCGTGGTTTTTGCGCGTTTTAGCCGCAGTCCCATTTCGGTTTTCTATTAGGTTGTGCGGTTTTGGCGCACTTTGTGAAAGCGCACTAAAGGTCCTGCATGTTGTATCTTTGGTGCGCTTTCATAAAACACTGCAAAAACGTGCAACCTAATACTTCATACTGCTGCGCTGTGGTTTGGTTTAGCCGCCGTTTTCACAAGTTTTAGCTGCAGTATCACAGATTTTCTATTAGGTTGTGCGTTTTTGGCGCACTTTCTGAAAGCGCACTAAAAGTTCCTGCATGTTGTATCTTTGGTGCGCTTTCAGAAAACGCGCCAAAAACGTGCGACCTAATAGTTCATACTACAGTTTGGTTTTGCCTTCGTTATCATGAGTTTTAGCTGCAGTCCCACAGATTTTCTATTAGGTTGTGCATTTTTGGCGCACTTTCTGGAAGCGCACTAAAAGTCCTGCATGTTGTCTCTTTGGTGCGCTTTCAGAAAACGCGGCAAAAACGTGCAACCTAATACTTTGTACTGCTGCGCTGCGGTTTGGTTAAGCCACCAATTTTGTGAGTTTTTAGCTGCAGTCCCACAGATTTTCTATTAGGTTGTGTGTTTTTGGCGCACTTTCTGAAAGCGCACTAAAAGTTCCTGCATGTTGTATCTTTGGTGCGCTTTCAGAAAACGCGCCAAAAAAGTGCGACCTAATACTTCATACTACAGTTTGGTTTTGCCTTCGTTATCGTGAATTTTAGCTGCAGTCCCACAGATTTTCTATTAGGTTGTGCATTTTTGGCGCACTTTCTGAAAGCGCACTAAAAGTCCTGCATGTTGTCTCTTTGGTGCGCT
The DNA here is from genome assembly GCA_028564925.1 of Lithobates sylvaticus. Classification (NCBI taxonomy): domain Eukaryota; kingdom Metazoa; phylum Chordata; class Amphibia; order Anura; family Ranidae; genus Lithobates; species Lithobates sylvaticus. The sequence goes on from CM053037.1 coordinate 160,118,101, forward strand.
TTCAGAAAACGCGGCAAAAACGTGCGACCTAATACTTTGTACTGCTGCTCTGCGGTTTGGTTAAGCCACCAATTTTGTGAGTTTTTAGCAGCAGTCCCACAGATTTTCTATTAGGTTGTGTGTTTTTGGCGCACTTTCTGAAAGCGCACTAAAAGTTCCTGCATGTTGTATCTTTGGTGCGCTTTCAGAAAACGCGCCAAAAAAGTGCGACCTAATACTTCATACCGCAGTTTGGTTTAGCCTTCGTTATCGTGAGTTTTAGCTGCAGTATCATAGATTTTCTATTACGTTGCGCTGCGGTTTGGTTTAGCCACCATTTTCGTGAGTTTTAGCTGCAGTCCCACAGATTTTTCTATTAGGTTGTGTGTGTCTTGCATGTCGTCTCTTTGGTGCGCTTTCAGAAAACGCAGCAAAAACGTGCGACCTAATACTTTGTACTGCTGTGCTGCGGTTGGGTTTATCCACCGTTTTTGCGAGTTTTAGCTGCAGTCCCACAGATTTTCATACATATTGGCCTAAACTGATGAAGAAATTTTTTTTTTTTTGAATATTTATTATAGCAAAAGGTAAAAAAAATATATATTTTTTTTTTAAAGTGTCGCTCTTTTTTGTTTATAGCAAATCAAATACCACCAAAAGAAACTCTATTTGTCGGAAAAAATGGACATAAATTTTGTTTGGGTACAACGTCGCACGACCGCGCAATTGTCAGTTAAAGCGACGCAGTGCCGTATCGCAAAAAAATGGCCTGGTCATTAAGTAGTTAACCCTTTTATTGCCACCAATGTATTTCATATGTCAGCAGCAACAGCAGGGGGTTTTACATACACTCTGGACTGTTGTGGGTTTAATGCATGTAAATTTGACAGGCTGACTATTGGCTGTCAATTGAAAGCAATTGGGCAATTGGGCAGCTTGCACATCAGGGGTCTGATATCCAGTGTTGGTCATCTTACTTTAAAAAAGTATTTTAGTTAAGTTACAAATTACCTCTCCCAAAAAGTAATTGCGTTAGTAACTCAGTACTACATTGGAAAAGTAATTAGTTACGCAGCAAAGTAACTGTGACATTTTTTTGTTATATATCGTGTAACCAAGGGGCGGGTCTAGTATTACTGTAACCAAGGGGCGCATTTATTATTGTTATATATCGTGTAACCAAGGGGCTGCTCTATTATTACTCTAACCAAGGGGCAGATCGGTTATAGCGTGTAAGCAAGTGGCGGGTCTATTATTATATCATGTAAGGGGCGGATGGCTACAGAAGAGGGCGAATGTTAAATTAATGGGCAGAGCTCAATATGTAACAATAATAATAAATGCGCCCCTTGGTTACAGTAATACAAGACCCGCCCCTTAGTTACACGATAGACGCCCCTTGCAGAGTAGCACGAGCATCAGGAGCGTGCGGCATCGCCTCGTACAATTACATGTTAACTGCGCCTGCGCGGTGTAGAGTTCACTCACAGCTGTTTAGGTTTGGGAATTTTCGTAAGCTCCGTAGTCCTTCGTACTGCGCAAGCGCTGCACCTGCGCAGTACAGGGGGGTCCTTATCCGGCGGGGGGAACTTTTTCGTCAGGACACCGGAATTACACTACTGCCATCTAGTGGCGGTAGATGTAATTGCGGTAACGCCGCTCAAGTAATGGGAACTGCGTTACCATGAGGGGAAGAGTAATCAGTTAGATTACTTGTTACCCTCTAAAGTAACTGCGTTAAGTAACTGTTTATTTTAACTCAGTTACTTACATCACTGCTGATATCTCACCTGCCCTCCATTGAAACCAATGGAGCACAGAGTCGCAGAGGCAGGGGAAAGTGACAGCTGAACCTGGAAATGATATAATACACATCTCTTCTGGGTTCCTACTAGAAAGGGGAGATCCGTGAACATATGTTCATGGGTCTCCCTCCCTTCTAGCCAGTGTCCCCCAACCATGGAAATCCTGGGCCCGCAGGTGGACACTCGTTCATTGATCCGCAATGTGTATTACATCACTTCCATGTTCGGCTGTCACCCCTGTTTCCCCTGCCTCTGTGGATCCACACTCCATTGGCCTCAATGGAGGGCAGGTGAGATATCAGGGGTCTAATAGACCCCTGATGTGCAAGCTGCCCAATTGCTTCCACCTGACAGCAAACAATAGGCATTAGATCCAGTGGAAGGTAGGTGAGACATCAGGGGTCAAATAGACCCTTGATGTCTCAATAAAGAAGGTCCATAAAGACATGGATGAGCGAGTTTGGGGTGGAGGAATTTGACTGGCCTGCACAGAGTCCTGTCTGATAGAACACCTTTGGTAAGAATTTGAGTGGAGACTGTGAGCAAGACCTTCTCATCCAAAATCAGTGCCTGACCTCACAAATGCGCTTCTGGAAGAATGGTCAAACATTCCCATAGACACACTCCTAAACCTTGTGGACAGCCTTCCCAGATGAGTTGAAGCTGTTATAGGTGCAAAGGGTGGGCCAACTCAATATTGAACACTACGGACTAAGACTGGGATGCCATTAAAGTTCATGTGCGTGTTTAGGCAGCTGTCCCAATACTTTTGACAAATAAGTGTATATTGTGCAATGTAAAAAAAATTGGACCTGCATATATTTTATTCTCCAGGGTGTCTGCTTTCAGAAAATATAGACTGTTTGGGGGTTTCAGGGCCTAAAATAAATTTTTAAACATGTGTGCAAAAAGCCTGAAATGGGCTCTGGCAGTGAAATGGTTAAGAACTATAAGGGAGCAAATAAGAGAAATGTACTGTCAGAGTTTACATCCGCTGAGTGCGAGGAGCAATGACGATGTACCAAGTGCCATATTACTCAGCGAAGACTTACGATTCATCCTGATGTGACTACAGGGATCTAATTTGTTGGGTTACTCTACATTGCACATCATTACTGTTTATAAAAAATTTAGGTTAACTCCAATATGCATTTTTAACCACTTAAGCCCCGGACCACTTGGCTGGCCAACGGCCAGAGCACTTTTTGCGATTCGGCACTGCGTCGCTTTAACTGACAATTGCGCAGTTGTGCGACGTTGCTCACAAATAAAATTGACGTCCTTTTTTTCCCCAAAAATAGAGATTTCTTTTGGTGGTATTTGATCAACTCTGCAGTTTTTATTTTTTGCGCTATAAACAAAAAATAGCGACAATTTTGAAAAAAAACACAATATTTTTTACATTTTGCTATAATAAATATCCCCCCAAAATATATATAAAAAAAAGTTTTTTTGTTCCTCAGTTTAGGCAGATACGTATTCTTCGACATATTTTTGGTAAAAATAAATCACAATAAGCGTTTATTGATTGGTTTGCGCAAAAGTGGTGTCCTGGTATGGATTTTAAGGGGAACCCCTACGCCGAAGAAACGGTGTGGGGGTTCCCCCAAAGTCCATACCAGACCCTTAGCACGCAGCCCGGCCGGTCAGGAAAGGGGGTGGGGACGAGCGAGCGCTCCCCCCCTCCTGAACCGTACCAGGCCGCATGCCCTCAACATAGGGGGGTGGGTGCTTTGGGGGAGGGGGGAGCCCTGCGGCCCCCCCCCCCACCCCAGAGCACCTTGTGCCCTTGTTGATGAGGACAAGGGCCTCTTCCCGACAACCCTGGCCATTGGTTGTCAGGGTCTGCGGGCTGGGGGCTTGTTGGAATCCGGGAGCCCCCTTTAATAAAGAAGTATGGAGCATCCGTTCAGATCCGCCTGAAAAAACTGACTGGCGGATCTGAACCATCCGCACATGTGAAAGGGGCCTTAATAATCCCTCACAATTCTAAAGCAAGCTATACATTATACAAGTTTCTTTCCTTTAACCACAGGTTACAGTCAGTGTGGATGGGGAAATCCCTTCCGCCACGCTATTGTGTTTCCCAAACATTAGAATACAATGACTACTGCCGGCAGCTATAGCTGTGATCGCATGAAAAAACCCAACAGGCTGTTTGTACTGAAGTTGATCGATGGATTGACTTCAGTACAACCAGCCTGGTCACAGACAGATCAAAACTTGGCCAGTTCCTGCTGAACCCGCTGAATTTTGATCTATCTATGGCCGGCCTAAAGCAGATCTAAACCCAATTGCTATTATTTTGCAGAATCTATAACGTGTAAAAGCCATGTCAATAATTACTTAAAGGAGAAGTACAGCCAGCTTGTTTGGCTGTACTTCTCCTGGGGATCACAGGCGTGCAGTCTGATCTGCACTTCTGTAACCCGTTTTCAGCAGACAGCAGACTGAAGCCCGCTGTCAGCTGACGTCACAGAGCCGGTCCAGGCTGGGGAAAGATCGTGACCATATGGTCGGGATCCCCCCACATGAATGGACAGGCACCTGGCACAGACTCTAAGGCCCCTTTCACACTGGGGCGTTTTTCAGGCGGTACAGCGCTAAAAATAGCGCCTGTAGACCGCCTGAAAAAATCCGGCCCCATTCACTCCAGTGTGAAAGCCAGCGGGCTTTCACACTGGAGCGGTGCGCTAGCAGGACGGTCAAAAAAGTCCTGCTAGCAGCATCTTTGGAGCGGTATAGGAGCGGTGTATTCACCGCTCCTATACCGCTCCGAACCCATTGATTCCAATGGGACACCGGGGTAATACCGCGGCAATACCGCCGCAAAGCGCCGCTATTTGCGGGGGATTTTAACCCTTTTTCGGCCGCTAGCGGGGGTTTAAAACGGCACCGCTAGCGGCCGAATACCGCGGCTAAAACGACGGTAAAGCAGCGGTAAATATAGCGCTGCTTTACCGTCGACGCGGCTCCCGCCCCAGTGTGAAAGGGGCCTTAGTGAGCCAATGAGAGCTTGAGTCAGCCGCTCCCTCCCCTCCACAGCCCAGATCTCTAGTGAGCGTCTCTCTGCTCACCGAGCACTGAGAACCAAGCGATCAGCAGTCTTTGATCACTTGGTTCTCAGTCTGACAACTGGCGGGGGACCGATGCTGCATTGGACCAATGCTGCATCCACCTAGGTAAGTATGATTAAAAAAACAAAACCCAAACTCCTTTTTTAACGGGTGTGGTGGGACTTATGTACAACACCATATCAATGTCCCGGTGGCACCATCCCAAGCAGAACATCAAGGACTTTATTTATGCCAGTCGAGAGATTTCATGTGTGTAAGTGAAAGCCAAAACATAAAACAACATTATTTTCTTTTATTTAAACGCAGAATTGATAAAAAATGGGACTCTTAGACAAAACAGTCACAATTGAAAGATTAAAGAGACATAATCTCAACGTTAAGGCAGATGACATGAAGTGCATTTTAGATTAATGTAATATTGGTCTACGCGTTTCCAAGGATCTGATGCTTCATCAGGACCAAGGACACCAATTTCATCAGGACTTGATCATCAGAAATGTATGCACTTTAAAACAAAAAAATATAATATAATCTAAAATAAAAATAAATAAACCAACCAAAAAATATGTACTTAGTCCAAAGAATAATAATAAAGCTACCCCACCCATAGGGGAGGAACAAAGACAAAAAACAAAACAAAAAAAAACACATCTTACTCTCAAATAATCTCAAAGTTAGGGCAGATGAAGCAAAGTGCTTCCTAAAATAATGCAATATTGGTTACGTGTTTCGTGGGATCTGTTGCTTCATCAGGACCAAGGACACCACTTTCATCAGGAATGTAAGCATTCTAAAACAAAAATGATACAATATAATCCAAATATACAGGGAATAACATAGTTTAAAAAAAGAAAATGAATGAACAATAATAAACCAAACCAAAATAATAAACCAACCAAAAACGATGTACTTAGTCCAAAGAATAATAATAAAGCTATCCCACCCATAGGGGAGGAACAAAGTAAAAAAACAAAACAAAACACATCTTACTCTCTCGCCAAGACGGCAAATAACCTCAAAGTTAGGGCAGATGAAGTAAAGTGCATCCTAAAATAATGTAATATTGGTTACTTGTTTCGTGGGATCTGTTGCTTCATCAGGACCAAGAACACCAATTTCATAAGGAATGTAAGCGTTCTAAAACAAAAATGATACAATATAATCCAAATATACTGGGAATAACATAGTTTAAAAAAGAAAATGAATGAAAAATAATAAACCAAACCAAAATAATAAACCAACCAAAAATGATGTACTTAGTCCAAAGAATAATAATAAAGCTTTCCCACCCATAGGGGAGGAACAAATAAAAAAACAAAACAAAACACATCTTATTCTCTCGCCAAGACGGCAAATAACCTCAAAGTTAGGGCAGATGAAGTAAAGTGTGTCCTAAAATAATGTAATATTGGTTACTTGTTTCGTGGGATCTGTTGCTTCATCAGGACCAAGAACACCAATTTCATAAGGAATGTAAGCATTCTAAAACAAAAATGATACAATATAATCCAAATATACTGGGAATAACATAGTTTAAAAAAAAAAATGAATGAAAAATAATAAACCAAACCAAAATAATAAACCAACCAAAAATGATGTACTTAGTCCAAAGAATAATAATAAAGCTTTCCCACCCATAGGGGAGGAACAAATACAAAAAACAAAACAAAAAAAAACACATCTTACTCTCCCGCCAAGACAGCAAATAACCTCAAAGTTAGGGCAGATGAAGTAAAGTGTGTCCTAAAATAATGTAATATTGGTTACTTGTTTCGTGGGATCTGTTGCTTCATCAGAACCAAGGATACCAATTTCATCAGAAATGTAAGCATTCTAAAGCAAAAATTATACAAAAAAGAACAGGTATTCACCACGTGCGATATAAACAAATAAAAAAACCCAAACCAAAAAATAATACAAATTCCCCTCATATAAAAAGAAGGTTGCATATAGTGTGATACTGTATAAAAAATGATGTACTTAGTCTAATGGCTTAAACCAAACCAAAATAATAAACCAACCAAAAATGATGTACTTAGTCTAATGGATAATAATAAAGCTATCCTGCCCATTAGGGGGGAACAAACACGAAAAATCCCCCAAAAAATAAACACATCTACACTCACCAAGGCAGCATGTCTGCATAAAGGCGATGTTTAGGTGTGTACATTTTTTCCAGTGTTTTGGGAGCAAACGTTCCTAAACGCACATACACCAATGCTCCATAGGAGCATTTTTTCTGCTAGCAGTTTTAGCATTTTTTCTGCTACCTAGTTTGAATGGACCCTAAATGTTATGTCAAATGTTGTCTTTTTTTAAATCTACAGCTTACATTAAAATAATACCTGGTGATCCTGGCATGAAGGTCCTTGTTCAGGCACTTCCTATCATGGAGTGACAACTAATTGTGCATTGAGCTCCTATCACATGTGGTGAAGGCTATCAGTGGCAGGGAGGGCACACATTGCACAGGAAGGGTCCACTTTTGTCATTATCAGGAAACCGGTTTGGAGAAATTGAGCCCCCGCCAAAGCTGGAGTGAGTGTATGTGGAGAGGAAGTAGTTAAAAAAGGATGGAGGAGATCAGCAGCACTGCAATGCAAAAATAGGATGAAAATGTTTAAAACGGTATTAAAAGAAAAATGGCAATTATGATACACCATACTTTATCAAACTAAATGTCATCCAGTTATAAATCAGATCTACTTTAACCCTGTCAATGCCTAAAGGCAGTGCATGCTGTAAAATACTGAGAACGATAGAACACTATACAGCCATTCTCTGTATGCTATCGCATTGCTTTAGACTATGTGCTTGGTCTATCATGCCCCAAGTGGCAGACTGGTGTCATTACAGCACTGCTGATTTCAGGTCTAATTGGTGCTCTTGTCCCGGTGTCTCTGAATTTGGGTAACTGGGCCACAAGAATTACTTATTATGGAGAGAGGAAGGACTGAGCATGCATTTCCAAAGTGTACAGCGATCAAGTACATTTCATCTGCAGACTGAAAAAAAGGACAAAGTGTAAATGGCTTTAACACAGAATTAAAGGCGATCAGTTCAAAAATCTGTCAGTTTCCCATTTTGTTAACTATTCAGCCTCCAGCACACAGGACTTACAAAACTCCTCTTTTTTAGGCATTTGACTTTTTTTTTTTTCGGCCTGTAAAAGCACCTCTATGTTAGCCTATGTGTCCATTCACATGGAGCCATTTTTACAGGCATATTAGTATCTAAGGAGCATTTACAGGCTGAAAAAAAAATCACCAGCACCTTCAAGAGAGGAATATTTGAGCAGAAAAAAATGCTTGATGCATATAAACATGTCTAAAAGCTCATTAAAATTAGTTTAGCAATTGATCATTCTTTAACACAACGGATATAAAATGATATGTATGGCACCACATCCCAATATATAAATACAACAAAAAACAAAGAAGGAAAGAGGATTTTTATTAGGCGCTAATAGTTATTATTATTATACAGGATTTATATAGCACCAACAGTTTGCGCAAGGCTTTACAATGTAAAGGGAGACAATACAGCAACTACTGGGAGCTTACAATCTAATAGGGAGGGGTTGGTGAAACAAAAGGTAGATGTGAGGGATGAAATCATGGGAGAAATAGAAGATTCAGTTATTGAAGGCAGAATAGGTCTCCCTTAAGAGATGAGTTTTCAGGGATCGCCTAAAAGTGGATAGAGTAAGGACAGATTGGGGTAGAGAGCTACAGAGGATTGGGAAGGCTCTGTAGAAGTCCTGGAAACTAGCATGGTAGAAGGAGAAAAGGGGGATAGAGACCAGGAGGTCTTTGGAGGAGTGGAGAGGACGGTTTCCGTGATATTTGGAGATAAGTAGGGATGAGTCGAACACTCCCCGGTTTGGTTCACACCAGAATATGCGAACAGGCAAAAAATTTGTGTGAACACCGTTAAAGTACATGCTGGTAGGTTAATTAGATCCTGTCGATAAAATTGGCCAAATATGTGTATGTTGTATGTGTATGTGTTTGTAAGCGTGTCAGGACCACACAGGGCAAGGACCACGCTATACCACAGATGGACACCAGTGGCAAAAGCGCCCTGAGGCGATTCAGTTCGCATAGGTAGCGCTATACAAGTCATTCATTCTTTCATTCATTCAAAGTCTATGGGACATGAATGTGAAAAATTAAAAGTGCTCATTTTAAAGGCTTATATGCAAGTTATTAATATGAAAAATGTTTGGGGACCTGGGTCCTGCCCCAGGGGATATGTATCAATGCAAAAAATGTAACCGGAAGACCCTGCCCCCCTCTGACGGCGCATGACATCAGAAGGGTCTGTGGGTGCCGTGATTGAAGAATTTTTTTTAATAAAGGAATTGACAAAAACTGTGTATTGTGGTTTTTACTTTTTGACACTTTTCGTTTTCTTGGTGAATGGGTAGGGGTACAACATACGCCTACCCATTTACATGGGGGGATCTGGGGGCCCCCTTGTTAAAGGGTGCTTCCATATTCTATTAAGCCCTCCGCTCACAGACCCCTACAAATCACTGGGCCAGGGTTGTGGGGACTAGGCCCTTGTCCTCATCAACATGGGAACAAGGTGCTTTGGGGGGACCTCCCCATGCTGAGGGCAAGCGGTCTGGCATGATTCAGGAGGAGGGGCACTTGCTCGTCCCCCCTATCCTGGCCTGCCAAGTTGCTTGCTCCGATAAGGGTCTGGTATGGATTTTGGGGGGGACCCCGCAGCAATTTTTTTATTTTATTTGGCGTGGAGTTCCCCTTAAAATCTATACCAGACTCAAAGGGCCTGGTATGGTTTTTGGGGGGGGGGGCAACACCGTTTTTTTTTTTTAATTTTGGCGTGGAGTTCCCTTTAAAATCTAAACCAGACCCAAAGGGCCTACTATGGACTGGGTGGGGAAACCCATGCCGTTTTTTTTTCTTTATTCTGTCATAGGGTTCCCCTTGGCCACTTCAATACACTGTATTATATACTGTACACTGCCTGCACTGTACTATATATATATATATATATATATTCTACACTGACTGCACTGTATTTATATACGGTATATATATATATATATATATATATATATATATATATATATATACCTATATACTGTATATATAGTCTACACTGAATGCAGAGTATATATATATATATATATATACTCTGCATTCAGTATATATATATATATGGGGCTATCGCATTGCTTTGGACTATGTGCTGGGTCTATCATGCCCCAAGTGGCAGACTGGTGTCATTACAGCCCTGCTGATTTCAGGCCTAATTGGTTTTACTAAATTTACAGTGCAGTCAGTGTAGAATATATGTACAGTGCAGTCAGTGTACAGTATATAATAGGGGAACCCTGTGACAGAATTAAGAAAAAAAAATGGCATGGGTTTCCCCACCCAGTCCATAGCAGGCCCTTTGGGTCTTGTTTAGATTTTAAAGGGAACTCCACGCCAAAAAAAAATGGTGTTGGGTCCCCCCAAAATCCATATCAAGTGACCAAGGGAGGAGGTGTAAATGGAGAAGAGGAGGAGTCAGCGGACAGAACCTTGGGGGACCCCTACAGAAAGAGGAAGTGGAGAGAAATTGGACTCACAACAGCATTTAGTCCCCATGCACACAGGGCATTAGAAAAAATAAGCTGTAAAGAAACTACCAACACCAGGAAAAAACATCTGTAAAAATGCACTTTTAGTAGCTTTTTGCATTGGCGTTAATGTGCATTTAGCCACGTTGGCTTTTAGCAGCGTTTCTCTGCCTCTATTAAAATCAATGGTTCCCTCTGAGAGCCGTCTTAATTGATCTGACTTTCAGCCCATTGATTTGAATATAAGTCGCATCCAAGTCAGATCCCAATGATCCGACTTGTGGTGCGACTAGTGCTCTGAGGATTTTGGTATGGATTTTTACTGGAACCCTCGTGCCAAAAAAAACGGCGTGGGCCCCCCAAAATCCATACCAGACCCTTATCCCAGCATGCAGGCCAGGAAAGGGAGGGGACAAGCAAGGCCCTCTTCTGGACCATACTAGGCCACATGCCCTCAACATGGGGGGGTGAGTGCTTTGGGGCAGGGGTGGCTCTGCGCACCCCACTCCAAAGCACCTTGTCCCCATGTTGATGGGGACAAGGGCCTCTTCCCGACAACCCTGGGCGGTGGTTGTGGGGGTCCGCAGGCAGGGGGCTTATCCAAATCTGGAAACCCCCTTTAACAAGGGGGCACCCCAGATGCCCCTATCCATTCACCCCAAAAAAGGCAGTGTAGTGTAAATATAAACAAGAAGTTTTGACAAGTCCTTTATTAAAAATCTTCCTCTGGTCTTCTTCCTCTGGTCTTCTCCCTCAGGTCTTCTCCCTCAGGTCTTCTCCCTCCGGTGTTCTTGCTTCTCTGCCGCTGCGGTCTTCTCTGCCGATGCTGTCTTCTCCACCGCTGCTGTCTCTGCTGTGACATCACAAGGGGCGGGGTCTCATGGTGACATCACCGCATGCCCACATCCTATGGCTATATAAGAACAGGCAGAGAGCAGAGCTGGCACAACGACGGGAGACAGCGTCGGAGGAGGACCAGCTCAGCAGTGGAGAAGTTAGCAGTGGCGGAGAAGACAGCAGCCGCGGAGAAGACTGGAGGGAGAAGATCGGAGGAAGAAGACCAGAGGAAGATTTTTAATAAAGGACTTGCCAAAAGCATCTCTTATTCTTATTTACACTACACTGCCTTTTTTTGGGGTGAATGGGTATGGTTACAATGTACCCCCTACTCATTCACATAGGAGGGGCCCACTCTTTTACTAGCATTGGCCCGGTCTTTTCCGTCATCTGCTTCCCTCTTCTCTTCTTCCGATGTTGACACAACGCTCTCTACCATGGTAATGCCGGGGGCGCGGTGCGCAACGACATATTGGCATGGGCCGTGGTCACCGGGTGATGTTATCCAGTGACCACGCCCCCGTATGACGTTACCACCCGGGGAATGATGGGACAGTGATGTCATAAGGGGGCATGGTCACCTGATGACATCACCCGGTGACCACGCCCCATGCCAATATAAGTTGCTGCGCACAGTTCACACTGCATTGCAGCGGGAGAGAGCGTTGTGTCAACATCGGAAGAAGAGAAGAGGGAAGCAGATGACAAAGAAGGCCAGGCCAACGCTAGTAAAAGAGCTGGAAGAAGATAGTGGAGGAGCCCGGCAGAAGAACCGGAGAGGGAGAAGATCCGGAGGGCGTGGAGAAGAGGCCGCAGAGCGCAGAGAAGAAGGAAGACACCCCTGAAGTCGGAAGAAGACCCCCGGAGCTGCCTAATAAATTATTTTAAAAACCTGTGTAGCGTGTTTTAGTTATGACACTTTTTTCCCCATGTGAATGGGTGGGGGTACGATGTACCCCATACTCAGTCACATAGGGTGGGGTGCCGGGATCTGGTTCTGATAAGCCCCCCGCCCGCAGACCCCGACAACCAACGGCCAGGGTTGTCTGGAAGGGCCCTTGTCCTCATCAACATGGGGACAAGGTGCTTCAGGGTGGGGGGGGGCGCAGGGCCCCCCCTTCCCCGAAGCACCTACCCCCCTATGTTAAGGGCATGCGGCCTGGTATGATTTGTGAGCGGGGGAGCTCGCTCGTCCCCACCCCCTTTTTTGACCGGCCAGGCTGCATGCTCGGATAAGGGTCTTTGGGGGGGACCCCACGCTGTTTTTTTCGGCGAAGCGGGTTCCCCTTAAAATCCATACCAGACCGAAGGGTCTGGTATCGTCCGAAGGGGGTTGCCAATTTTTTTTTCATTTTGGCGGGGGGGTTCCCTTTCATTTTCAGCACAAAAGTCGCACCGCAAGTCGTATCGTGATGATCCGACTTCTGGTGCGACTTGTATTCAAATCAATGGGCTCTCAACTGGAAACATGGATTTTGAATAGAGGCAGAGAAACGCTGCTAAAAGCTAGCGCCGCTGAACGTGCATTAACACCAATGCAAAACGCTGATAAAATCACGTTTTTCAACCAGCGTTTTCTGCCAGCAATCCGGTGTCCAGAAACAGCTTTTTTGAGCTCCAGTGTGCATGGAGCCTCAATGAAAAAAAAAAAAATGTAATATATTGTAGCTTACCAGTCTTTAGATGTGGTGGCTGCATTTGTTTTCTTTTCTAGGCTTTTTTGCCTTTTTCACCTGACAATCCTGCTGATAACACACTTCCTGTCCTAGGGTCACAACACCCACAAAAAACTTGTGGACATGTGCATGCAGTGAATGCAGATATGTACTGGATTTTATTTTTATTTTGCCCAGATATACACTTTAACCACTTGCCAACGTACTGTGGCAACCGACGTACCTATACGTTGGTCCGTGCAAGGAGGATAGCGGGCGTGCGCGGGAGCTTGCCCACAGGTCCCGCAGACTCGATGTCCTCCGGGGACCCGCAATTGTGGTGAAGATAGGCAGAACAGGGAACTGTCTATGTAAACAAGGTCATTCCCTGTTCTGCCAGATGACAGTGATCAGGAACAGTGATCTCTGTCATGTCCCAGTGAGCCCATCCCCCCACCCAGGGAACACACTTAGCACCTTGATCGTCCCCTAATGTTAACCCCTTTCCTGCCAGTGTCATTTTTACATTAATTAGTGCATTTTTTTTAGAAATTAACAATATAATAATGTCACTGGTCCCCAAAAAGTGTCATTTGGGGTCAGATTTGTCAGGCGCAATGTCGCAGCCCTGCTAAAAATTGCAGTTCACCGCCATTATCAGTAAAAATGTCCCTAAATCTATCCCATAGTTTGTAGACACGATAACTTTTGCACAAACCAATCATATGCGCCTATTGCGATTTTTTTCCCCCTAAAATATGTAGAAGAATATATATTGGCCTAAACTCGTTTTTTTTATATTTTTTTTTGGATATGTATTATAGCAATTTCTTTTTAATTGTTTATAGCGCAAAAAATAAGGTGATCAAATACCACCAAAAGAAAGCTCTATGTGGGTAAAAAAGAACATAAATTTTGTTCGGGTACAGCAGCGCATGACCACGCCATTGTCAGTTAAAGCGATGCAGTGCTGTATAACAAAAAATGGCCTGGTCATTAAGGGGGCAAATCCTTCCGGAGCTGAAGTGGTTAAATGAGGGTAGGCAATGACAACAAATAATTCTGGATGTCTGCTTTAGGAGATCATCTAATTTCCACATTAGAAGAGACAAATAGCCTGAGGCACTAACATTTGTTAAATCAGGTGTTACATGAGAAAATAGCTTTGCATAAAATTGCTTATTTAAATCATAACTCAGAAGATAATTTTTTTACATTTTTGCGCATTTATTTGTCGTGAAAGAAATCAAAGTTAGTTATGCCACATTTGCAACACTTTAAAGTGGACCTGTCACTTTATCCTTTTGGGAAAGTGTAATGCCGCATACGCACTGCCGGAATTTCCGATGGAAACAGTCCGATGGGAGCTATTCATCGGATTTTCCGACCGTGTGTATGCCCATCGGTCTTTTTCTGTGGGCATTTCCGACGGACTTTAGATTAAGAGCCTATTCTTAATTTTTCCAATGGAAAAACTTTCTATCGGAAATGCCGATCGCGTGTATGCAATTCCGACACGCAAAATTCCGAAGCATGCTCGGAAACAATTCGACGCATGCTCGGAAGCATTAAACTTCCCTTTTATAGTGCCGTCGAACGTGTTGTATGTCACGGTGTTATTGACCGCCGGAATTTGGTGTGACCGTGTGTAGGCAAGACAGCTTGAGCGGAATTCTGTCGGAATTCCGACGGGAAAACCATCAGAGCTTTTTCCGACGAGAATTCTGATCGTGTGTACGCGGCATAACAGGTTCTCATTATAGCTCATTTCCTGTGCTACTAATACTTACTTTCCCAGCATACCTGTTGCCCCATTCAGACTCAAGCAGAAAGCCCTGTTTAAGCTCTATATCAGGCTATGGACCTTTTTCCTGCCCTCAGTGTTCGGGTCGGACTGTTCAGATGCCAAGCACTAGATAATGGGAGGAAAGGGGAAATGGTCACATGCACCCCCAAATATTTTCCAAGGTTGGCGGAGAAGTTTAGGGACGTTACATATTAGTGGCACAGAAGGTGGTCTAAAAAACCCACTTCAAAGTATACAAATGGGCACCAAACTACAAAGTGAAAAAGTATAAAGTGCCTCTATATATAAAATAAATAAAATGTGGCGCTACCTAAGGGTAATCTGTGTTTGGATTCGCTGTATGCCGTTTTTTTAAATGTAAGTTTTTACATGCTGGAATAAATTTTAAATATTGAAATACTACACATTGGAGCCCCATCCGTTTTTCTTGCATCGCATGCTTGGGATGATAACGTTGAGTCTGCAAACCGGAGGTCCTGACTAAACCTTGCTGGATGCTGTGATTCCATAAGACCGATCGATCGATTGAGGCGATCGGTTGCCAATCCTAAGCTCTACTAGGCATGTAGGGGTCGCTACTAGAGGTGAGAGGCTGGGGGAAACAGGTGGCGCACCACGGATTGGACGGATCAGACATTGTCTGTTGGTCTGCACACTTGCACTTTTTTTGCACTTTATTCCACTTATGAACTATTGAAAGGACTTTTTTGATCGTCTCTGATAACAATATTCATATATTTTAAGTTTGGACATTTTTCATTCACTATTGCACTTAGTACGCTGTTGCACTTTAAAGGATTATGCACTTTTAAAGGAATATACACTTGAATATAGGAGATTGTTAATATCAAATTTTTTGAAGTTTATTGTAATGTCTGTTATGCACTGGAAATTTTTTCATATATTTATTTGAAGTTCACGTTGAAGAATATATCTGAAATTTATTAGAAGTTTACTTTGAATAATTTAAATATTAAATTATTTAAGTAATAATTATATTTATTTGAATATCTAATTATTTAAGTAATAATTATATTTATTTGAATATCTATGTAGCGGGGTCGTACCCCTTTTAGTGGAAAAGACTACATTCCCCATAATTCCCCAGGCTCCCGGGCTGTTTGTTTCCGCCCGAGAGGCTTCTGGGGGAGGTGATAAAAGGGAAGAGGAGAGACCGCCTCTTCCTCTTCTGACTGGGCTTCCTCTTGTGACTGCTCTTCTTCTTCTGACTGTGCTGGTGACGCGGAGACTGGTTAGTGAGGAGACACCTGTGCGTACCGGGACTGCTGAAGGCCTGAAGCCTGGGCCTTGCAGCAGGTGGAGAGAGACTCTCATCCCTCAGAGTCAGCAGCAGCGGAGCGGAGGCTTTTCCCTACAGTCGGTCGGTCGGAGAGGAGGACCGGAACGCAGGGGCTGTGACGGAGGAGACCGGACGCCGCCATTGGAGGGACCGGAGCTGAGGACGGTACCCCAGGATTGGTGAGAGAGCTGAAAGGCTCATCCTGCATTGCTACACACACTTTCATGCCTATTGAACTGCCAAGGCACAATTTACCTCAGAGCAGCAAATGTTACTTTCTGTGGATTACAAATACACCATTTAAAGCTACATGTGCACCACCTCTACAGTTCTCTTGCCGGTGAAGAACACTGTTCTTATACAAGGACTGAGCTCTATTGCTAGGGATCAGTCCTGGTCCGTTAGGTAGGCGCAGATAGATTTATTGCACCTCAGGGGTGCATAGCAGACGGTCGCTACACTTGGCGCTCCGTTCCCCATTGCTAGTTTGTTACATATATGTGTACATGTTTAAGTGCATATTGCAGGGACCTGCTAAAGTATTGTAAGTCATATGTTTAAATGCATGTTACTAGTTCTTTTCCTTACTGCCAAAGTAAAGCCAGTTATTCTTATCTCAGCAGTCTGCTTGTGAGTTTGAATCCATTACACTTAGAGTATAAGTGATATTTATATGTGCATAGATACATACCCCTTTACTAACTGTGCCAGAGCGGGTAGAGCAAATTGCCGGGGGTTGGTGGAGCTGTACTCAGGGACCCAAAACAAACCAGCGGCCCTCTTAACTGGGGGTATCGCTACACGTGGGGGCTCGTAATCCGGGATCCTGAGTCAGCGGGAAAAGCCGCCAGAAGGTACCGGCATGGACCCGATAGAAGTGGGACGGTGGTCCGCAACATGGGCCACTGATCCAGCCGCAGCAGCAGTCATTGAACTGCCAGGGATATGGCAGAGAGAGGCAGTCAAGCAGCTCATAATGTCCCTATCCCCATGCCACAAGTCATGGATAATGGACATGAGAAATGATGCTGGGTATACATACGCCTTAATAGAATGGAAGGAAGAGACTCCAGAGCAGTTCAGGAGCCAAAGCATACAGGCACCGGATGGTCAGACCTATTAATTGCTGCATACGCTGCCGCGGAAGGGAGACTATTCTCCAGTGAAAACTATGCTATCCCCAAAGAAGGAAGAGCAGAAGGGCGCGGAAAGTCCCGCACCCGCACAAACTACTCTTAGCGCAGAACTGTGTGCTGTCCTAGGAGAGATTGTGACTCAGTGCAGAAGAGACCCCGGGGATTACCCAATGTCGGGATACAGGAAACTCCGGATGTTTTCAGGGAGGACACCTGTACCCTCGGGAGAAGAGAGATTTGAAGAGTGGTTAGATGGTGCCACGCAGGCCTTAGAAGAATGGGAGGTCCCAGAAGGTAGAAAGAAGCAAAGGATTGTTGAGAGCCTAAAGGGGCCTGCCTTAGAGGCCATATGCAATCTGAAGACAAGCAAAAAGGATTGCACTGCCCAGGACTACATAGACATCCTGGAAAGTGTGTTTGGTGGGACAGAAAAAGTCACAGAACTTACCTATCAACTGGAACACTGTTACCAGAAGACAGGGGAGAAGCTGTCGGAGTATATGGGACGTATAGACAAGATCCTGCATAGGATTATCCTGAAGAAGGGGATAGATCCGGGGAAGGTAGATGAAGCCCGTGCCCAGCAGGTAATGAGGGGAGCCCAACCCCTGGACCCTGTCGCACTAATACTATGCACCCGGCAGGATGGGAAGAGCCTGGACTACCCTGATCTCATTCGAATGGTCAGAGAAGAAGAGGCCATGTTGGAGGAGAAACGGGAAAAGCAAGTAATGGGGTCTACAAAGCTTCCAGTGGCCACGGTCAGGTCGGCCTTAACCCCTGAAAGAGAGACAGAAGTAGATGCCCTGAAGTTGCAGATGTCCCAGATGATGAAGATACTGACGTCTCTGGTGGCAAAAGAGACGCCCAGTCCCAAGAAAGAAGCAAGCAGGAGGGAATTGTTTCCAGCTGTTTCAGCACCAGCATCCCCACCTGACTACGGTGAGATGATCTGTTTTAATTGTGGAGGAATTGGTCATATTGCAGCTGTATGTTCCAGTCCCAAGAAAAAGAAAACAGATAGCCGCCAGCCGGCGGGAAACGCCAAAGGGCCCCGGTGAAGGAGTCAACCGGGTGCCCATCACCTTCAGTGAGCTCCAAGAAGAATAACAGGAAAAGAAAGCGAGGAGATCAAACCCCTCGTAAGGAACCCAGGGATCCTCAACCAAGGTACACTCCAGAGAAAGGGGGCAAGACCCCTCCGAAGAAACACAGTACTCCTAAACGAGAACCCTTAAAAATGAGAGATAACAATGTCCCTCAACGGGTTCACACTCCCACTAAGAGGGAGAAAATTAATGCATACCAGGCTCAAGAAAGGATCAAGCGCAAATCAAGTGAGAAAGGAAAGAGTCCAAAGAAGAAGGTAGCGTTAACCCGGCCCTACCCAGAAGAGCTGGTTGGCCCATCTCCTACTGTACCCATCCAGGTGGAAGGAGTGTACACGAAAGCTCTCTTGGACACTGGAGCCCAAGTGACCCTATTGTACAGGGACTTCTACGACAGATACCTGAGTCATCTGCCCATACAGAAGATAGAAGAGTTGGAGATAAGGGGACTAGGAACTCAGAGTTTCCCCTATGATGGATACCTACCCATACGGTTGACCTTTGACCCATCCGTGGCTGGAAAGGCTGAAGTGTTCGACACCCTGGCAGTGGTGTGCCCTCGCCCGCCTGGAACCAGCAATACCTCCCTGATCATAGGGACAAACACGGATCTAGTCAGAAGGCTTCTGACCCCCCTGGTGAAGAAAGAGAATCTTTCAGCTCCCAAGATCCATCCCATGCTGAAGGCAGCCTATCAGCGGTTGGTCCTAGAGCAGAAGACCCCAAGTGAGGGGATAGGAAGGGTATGGAGGCTTGGAAAAGAAGGAGCAGTGTTACAGCCTGGAGAGGGGACCTGCATGAGAGCCACAGTGAAACTTAATTGGGAGCAGCCTGGCCCCTTTGTAATGCTGGAACCTGACCCAATGGAGGGTCACTCAGGTCTGGAGGTGATACCAGAAGTGATCTCATTGAAGGACCTGAAGAAGGCTAGAGGAAGAGTCCCTGTCAGTGTGAGGAACCCCACGGAACGGCCCGTGGAGATCCCTGCCAGGATGCTTCTGGGACAGGTGAGTCCTGCTGTCCCAGTTGGCTGGTCAGAAGTGAAGGGGACGGGTGAAGGAGAAGATGTTTGGAAGAAACTCTCCATGGAAAACCCAAACCTACCTGGAGCTTGGAGAGAGAGAGCCAAGGCCCAGCTGACCAGATGGGAGAAGATTTTCTCTAAAGATGAGTTTGATGTGGGGTGTGCGAGGAGTGCCACCCATCGGATCCGCATGCAAGAGGACAAGCCATTCAGAGAGAGAGTGAGGCGAGTCCCGCTAGCAGATCTGGAGGATCTGAGGGAGCAGCTTGCGGAACTGAAGAAGACGGGAGTGATTCGGGAGTCCAGAAGCCCCTATGCCTCCCCAATAGTGGTAGTCAGGAAGAAGAATGGGTCATTGAGGCTCTGCATTGACTACAGAACTCTCAACAGGAGGACCATTCCTGACCAGTACACCACGCCAAGGATAGAGGATGCCTTACAGAGTTTATCTGGAGCTAAGTGGTTCAGTGTGATGGACCTCAAGAGTGGGTATTACCAAATTCCCATGCATCCAGAAGATAGAGAAAAGACTGCCTTCATAACCCCAGTAGGATTCTTTGAGTTCAACAGGATGCCTCAGGGCCTATCTGGAGCTCCTGCTACATTTCAACGCCTTATGGAAAGGACAGTTGGAGACATGAACCTCATAGAAGTCCTTGTGTACCTGGACGATGTCATTGTCTTTGGAAAGACTTTGGAAGAACATGAAGCCAGATTGGAGAAAGTACTGAAGAGGCTCAGTGAAGAGGGACTCAAACTTTCTCCCGAGAAGTGCCGGTTCTATCAGTCTTCTGTGAACTATCTGGGACACATAGTGTCTGAAAAAGGAGTGGCTACAGACCCTGAGAAGTTGGAGGCAGTTACTTCGTGGCCAAGGCCCACAACAGTTACAGAACTTCGGTCTTTCTTGGGGTTCTGCTCCTACTACCGTAGACAGAAGGAGAGGAAGATGGATTGGGGCCTAGGAGGCCCGGTGAGTCGGTCCAAGACCAATGGAACTCAAGGTGTGACGAGGCTTTCAGAACCTTGAAGAGAAGTCTCACCACAGCCCCAGTTTTGGCCTACGCTGATCCCACTAGACCATATGAGCTACATGTTGATGCCAGCCATGAGGGCCTAGGTGGAGTACTCTACCAGGAGTATGAAAACCAGCTACGACCAGTGGCCTATGTGAGCCGGAGCCTGACCCCCTCCGAGAAGAACTATCCCACCCACAAGTTGGAGTTCTTAGCCCTCAAATGGGCAGTAGTTGACAAATTGAAAGACTATCTGTATGGGGCCGAGTTTACTGTAAAGACAGATAACAACCCCTTGACCTATCTATTCACCACCGCCAAGCTGGATGCAACTGGACACAGATGGTTGGCGGCGTTGTCTGGATTCAATTTCAGCCTCAAGTACAGGCCAGGGGCTGGAAATAGGGATGCAGATGCCCTGTCCCGAAGATCCCATGTCATAGCTGATGACTGGGAAGACTGGACCCAAGTGGCACCAGAAGGGGTGCGAGCCCTTTGTCAGGGGGCTGAACTCCAAGCCAGAGGAGGATCCAGAGCGGAAGAGATAGGAGTTACCACAGTGGGAGTCCCAAAGTGTTACTGTGGGGTAACTCAATTAGAAGAAGAGTGTCTACCGAAGCTGTCCAAGAAGGAGTTAAGGTGTGACCAATTGGAAGACCCCATGGGGAGATTGGTCCTGGAAGCCCTGGAAAACCAGAGTCCAGAGGGACTTCGCCTTCACCCTTCCAAAGAAGCTCGCCTACTGAGGAGAGAGTTGGACAAGTTACAGGTGCATCAGGGGGTAGTCTACCGAAGGGGCCCCTCTGATGGCCCAGAAGATAAGTGGCAGTTGTTTCTCCCAGAAAAGCATCGAGAGACTGTGCTGATTGCCTTACATGACCAGCATGGTCACTTGGGAGCAGAGAGAACCTTCCAACTTATCAGAGACCGGTTTTATTGGCCCTGCATGAGGGCCGAAGTGGAGGAGTATTGCCATTCCTGTGCAAGATGCATTCAGAGAAAGACTTTACCCCATCAAGCTGCCCCAATGGGCCATCTACAAAGTCAAGGCCCAATGGATCTGGTATGCATTGATTTTCTCTGCCTCGAACCCGATTTGAGTGGATTGGGAAATGTTCTGGTGGTAACCGACCATTTCACCCGTTATGCTCAGGCTTTCCCAACCAAGGACCAGAAGGCCTCTACAGTAGCTAAGGTACTTTTGGAGAAGTACTTTGTTCATTATGGACTACCACAGAGAATTCATTCAGACCAAGGAAGGGACTTTGAGAGTCGCCTGATCAGGAAGCTACTAGATTCTCTGGGAGTAGAGAAGACTAGAACTACACCCTATCACCCTCAAGGTGATGCCCAGCCTGAAAGGTTCAACAGGACCCTATTGAACATGTTGGGAACTTTGGAAACAGAAAAGAAGCAACATTGGAGTCAACACATTTCAGCTCTAGTGCATGCTTACAACTGTACAACCAGTGATGTGACAGGTTTTTCCCCGTACCGACTTATGTTTGGGAGAGAAGCAAGATTGCCAGTGGATTTGGCCTTCGGCATATCCTTAGACCATGCCTCTGCTGCCTCCCACAAAGGATATGTGGACAGATTGAGGCACAGTTTGAAGATAGCTTATGAAAAAGCTCAAGCGGCCTCTGACCAGAGAGGGGCCCGAAATAAGAGGAACTTTGATTTGAAAGTTAGAGTACAGGACCTACAGCCTGGGGACCGTGTACTGTTACGCAACCTAGGGATCCCTGGAAAACACAAGCTTGCTGATAGATGGAGATCGGAACCATATATCATCTGCAGAAAGCTGCCAGGATTGCCTGTCTACAAGTTAAAGCCAGAAGGAAGAGTGGGGCCTTTGAAGACCTGGCATAGGAATCATTTGCTCCCACTCACTGAAGCAGTCAGAATACCTCCAGCAAGAGACGTACCTGAATCTGTTTCCATTCTGGATACCCCCAGGCCTAACACTCGGTCTAAGACATCCCAAACTAGGGGTGGACAGGACCCCCCGACAGCAGAAGAAGAAAGAGGAGAACTTGAATGGCTATGGCCTTCCTCAACTCCAGGAAATTCTGCCATAGATCTTCCACCTACTGAAGATGTGGAAGATGGAACATTGAATCCAGAAGCTACAGAGTTTGTTCCATTCAGTGTTGTGCCTGAGTGCTGGGAAGATATCCCTGGTCTCTACTCAGAAGAAGAAGAAGTAGATGTTCCAGAACCAGAGATGTTGCCAGAATGTGTTCCTGAAGAAGTCCCAAGAGAACAGAGATCTCGCAGAGTGGTGAAGCCTCCCAAGAAGTTGACTTACCCCCAAATGGGAGAAAGTTCAGAGGACTCTGTTACCACAGCAAGGAGAAGTGCTGAACGCCCTGACCCATCCACTGTTCATTTGGTGGAGGGCAACCCCAGCTCACTCTCTGGCACAGTTAAACAGGTCGCCCACACTGAAGTGACCTGTAGACAGGACAGCTCCCCATCTCATGCTAATTGGTGGGAAGCTCCCCTGTCTGAATTATGTGAACGTGTTGTCTCAAAGAAAGCTTGTAGTTTGAACAATGTCTTTGGGGACCAAAGATTCAAAGTGGGGGGAGTGTGTAGCGGGGTCGTACCCCTTTTAGTGGAAAAGACTACATTCCCCATAATTCCCCAGGCTCCCGGGCTGTTTGTTTCCGCCCGAGAGGCTTCTGGGGGAGGTGATAAAAGGGAAGAGGAGAGACCGCCTCTTCCTCTTCTGACTGGGCTTCCTCTTGTGACTGCTCTTCCTCTTCTGACTGTGCTGATGACGCGGAGACTGGTTAGTGAGGAGACACCTGTGCGGACCGGGACTGCTGAAGGCCTGAAGCCTGGGCCTTGCAGCAGGTGGAGAGAGACTCTCATCCCTCAGAGTCAGCAGCAGCGGAGCGGAGGCTTTTCCCTACAGTCGGTCGGTCGGAGCTGAGGACCGGAACGCAGGGTAGGGTTGCCACCTGTCCGGGATTCACCCGGACAGTACGGGTTTAGAGTAATTTTGAATCACGTGTCCGGGTCTCCTGCCGCCTGGAACCCGGACAAATGATACGTACCGCACTGTGGCTCAGGGCTCCATGTGTTCAGCTGGGGGCCGGGGCAGGAACATTATTAGGTTTTCAGGCAGAGGTTCTTATGCTAATACAGCAGTTCGGAACAATTTAATCAGTCCCCACGCTGTTTCTATAGTATCCTGCAATGCACATGATCCTACAGGAGGAGAAGAGGTACCCGGCAGACACCGAGGGCACTCGAACCCTGGAAAACTTTACAGAGGAGGAGACCCTATAGAAGAAAGAGTCTGGCCAGCAGTGCCCTGTCACTGTTTGTGTGTCAGTGGAGAATTGGAGGAGCGCGCTGGATCGGGGATGGGAGCTCCATGATCGGCCGATCATCAGCATGTCATTTATCACACAGGCAGCTGACCGGGAACAGACCGTGCAGGAGACCAGCCGCAGAATCATCTGCATCCACAATACTTGGCTGGGTAAGAAAAACTGACCTGATGAGGGAGGGGGTAGAGGGGGAATTCTTAGGATTCTTTGCTATTACCTCTGTGTTGTGTGTGATGATCGGGAGTCAGGGCCGGTGCCAGCATAACACAGTGTCCTGCATAGAATAGTGTGTCCACTCCACAGGTCCTCCTGCCATCCTGCCCCCTCCTGTCACCCTGCCTGCCCCCTCCTGTCATCATGCTCCTTCCTGTCACACTTTCTGCCCTCCTCCTGTCACACTGCCTGCCCCCTCCTGTCACCCTGCCTGCCCCCTCCTGTCATCCTGCCCCATCCTGTCACTCTGCCCCCTCCTGTCACACTGCCTGCCCCCCTCCTGTCATCCTGTCCTCTCCTGGCACACTGCCTGCCCCCCCTCCTGTCACTCTGCCTGCCCCCCCCCTCCTGTCATTATGCCTCCCTACTGTCAGTCTGCCGTCACACTGCCCCCCTCCTGTCACTCTGCCTGCCCCCCCCTCCTGTCATCATGCCTTCCTACTGTCACTCTGCCGTCACACTGCCCCCCTCCTGTCATCCTGTCCTCTCCTGGCACACTGCCTGCCCCCCTCCTGTCATCCTGTCCTCTCCTGGCACACTGCCTGCCCCCCCTCCTATCACTCTGCCTGCCCCCCCCCCCCCCTCCTGTCATCATGCCTCCCTACTGTTACTCTGCCTGCCCCCTCCTGTCACTCTGCCTGCCCCCATCCTGTCACTCTGCCTGCCCCCCCTCCTGTCACTCTGCCTGCCCCCATCCTGTCACTCTGCCTGCCCCCCACCTGTCACTCTGCCTGCCCCCCACCTGTCACTCTGCCCGCCCCCGCAGAGTGACAGGATGGGGGGCAGGCAGAGTGACAGGTGGGGGGCAGGCAGAGTGACAGGTGGGGGGCAGGCAGAGTGACAGGATGGGGGGCAGGCAGAGTGACAGCCCCTCCTGTCACACCACCTGCCCCCCTCCTGTCACACTGCCTGCCCCCCCTCCTGTCACACTGCCCCCCTCCTGTCATCCTGTCCTCTCCTGGCACACTGCCTGCCCCCCTCCTGTCACTCTGCCTGCCCCCCTTCCTGTCACTCTGCCTGCCCCCCTTCCTGTCACTCTACCCCCTCCTGTCATCCTGCCCCCTCCTGTCACCCTGCCTGCCCCCCTTCTGTCATCCTGCCCCCTCCCTGTCACTCTGCCTGCCCCCCTCCCTGTCACTCTGCCTGCCCCCTTCTGTCATCTTGCCCCCCCTCCCTGTCACTCTGCCTGCCCCCTTCTGTCACTCTGCCCCCTCCCTGTCACTCTGCCTGCCCCCCCACCTGTCATCCTGCCCCCCTCCTGTCATCCTGCCCCCCTCCTGTCATCCTGTCCTCTCCTGGCACACTGCCTGCCCCCCTCCTGTCACTCTGCCTGCCCCCCTTCTGTCATCATGCCCCCCTCCCTGTCACACTGCCTGCCCCCCTCCTGTCACTCTGCCCCCTCCTGTCATCATGCCCCCTCCTGTCACACTGCCTGCCCCCCTTCTGTCATCCTGCCCCCTCCCTGTCACTCTGCCTGCCCCCTCCCTGTCACTCTGCCTGCCCCCCTCCTGTCACACTGCCTGCCCCCCTCCTGTCATCTTGCCCCCCTCCTTGTCACTCTGCCTGCCCCCTTCTGTCACTCTGCCCCCCACCTGTCATCCTGCCCCCCTCCTTGTAACTCTGCCTGCCCCCTTCTGTCACACTGCCTGCCCCCCCTCCTGCCATCTTACCCCTCCCTGCCCTATTCTGTCACTCTGCCCCCTCCTGACTCCTGTCACTCTGCCTGCCCAGGGGTTAAATAGTCCTGATCCTTCCCCTGGCCCCCAGCTGATTCCACAGAATATACTGAAATGGCTGAACAGCCTTACGGCTCATTTACACATGTGGTGCCCTCTGAAGAGCAATACACATTTGTATTGCTCTTCAGAGAGCATTTGACAGGCAGGAAGGAGGTGTTATATCACCTCCTTACCACCTATTTAAACCCCACAGCATCGCCCCGTCATTTAATGCATTGCAAATGGATGTGGGAAGCCCCCATTCACTTGAATGGGCCACATTCGGCAGTCAATACTGCTCGCTAAACCCAACAGTGCAGACATGTTTTGCCGCACTGTAATGCAAAGCATTTCGGCTGTGGTAGGTGTCCATCCCCCTCTGCTGCCTTTTCAGCTTGAGGGGAATGGTTGAGTAGCAGTTAAAACACAGCTCAACCTCAAATTTTTACTGTCCCCCCAACCACAAGTGTAAACGGAGTCGCAGGGCACTCTGAAGAGTGATTCATAGTGGATCATGTTTTGAAGGTATTTGACTGGTGGTGAAGAGGCGTTATGTTGCCTCCTCCTCACCACCTGTTTTTATCCCCTAAAAACCCATACCACTGTGCTGTAGCCATGTGCATTGCACACGGTTGTAGCGCATGCCCATTCAGGTGAATGGGTTGAGTTAAGCAAGTGCAGTGCCGTGCACCACTAAAATGTTCGGGTTTGGCTTGAAGAAAAGGTGGCAACCCTAACGCAGGGGCTGTGACGGAGGAGACCGGACGCCGCCATTGGAGGGACCGGAGCTGATTCATTGCCGGTGAAGAACACTGTACTTGTACAAGGACTGAGCTCTATTACTAGGGATCAGGCCTGGTCCGTTAGGTAGGCGCAGATAGATTTATTGCACCTCAGGGGTGCATAGCAGACGGTCGCTACACTTGGCGCTCCGTTCCCCATTGCTAGTTTGTTACATATATGTGTACATGTTTAAGTGCATATTGCAGGGACCTGCTAAAGTATTGTAAGTCATATGTTTAAATGCATGTTACTAGTTCTTTTCCTTACTGCCAAAGTAAAGCCAGTTATTCTTATCTCAGCAGTCTGCTTGTGAGTTTGAATCCATTACACTTAGAGTATAAGTGATATTTATATGTGCATAGATACATACCCCTTTACTAACTGTGCCAGAGCGGGTAGAGCAAATTGCCGGGGGTTGGTGGAGCTGTACTCAGGGACCCAAAACAAACCAGCGGCCCTCTTAACTGGGGGTATCGCTACATCTAATTATTTAATTATTAATTATATTTATTGTTATGTTGATCTTTTTTTAAATTATTATTAATTATTTAGTATTCACCATTAGGATTTCATTTTAATTAGCACTTCATTTTATTTGGGGTTAGGTAGCGCCACATATTATTTATATTATATATTGACTGTTATTGGGTGAGTGAGATCACTATTTATGTTGGCAGCTTCCTACCAGTCCCAGTTTGGTTTTGCGCATTAGTTACCCCATGTATCTATAAAGTGCCTCTAACTGTTCATAATACCATCACATAAAAACAGCCAACGCGGGGATAGCAAAACTCCCCCTTAGTCTGGGCTTAAAAGAATGAAATAAGGACTTGAATGGACTCAAAGGATACCCAAATGGATCTATATTTGATCATCTGGTGCACAATTTTCTTGTGGATTAGATTTATAACAATGTAATCAACAGCTGCTGATTACATTGTTAGAATATAAAGTAGTTCCATTTGGTTATAGTTGGTTAAAGTTTCCTTTCAGTCCAATTAGGTACCGTATTTATCGGCCTATAACACGCACATGCATTTTAAGAGGGAAGTTTCAGGGAAAAAACGTAAATTATAAATAAGGAACTTTGAAGCAAAATAAGGGTCAGTGCCCATCTGCAGCCTCACAAGTGCCATCAATGCAGCCTCACCATTGTCATCAATGCAGCCTCACCATTGCCTTCAATGCAGCAGCCTCACCATTGTCATCAATGCAGCCTCACCATTGTCATCAATGCAGCCTCACCATTGTCTTCAATGCATCAGCCTCACTATTGCCTTCAATGCAGCCTGATCGATGCCCATCTGCAGCCTAGAGGGGACAGGGAGGGGGCAGGACAAGCGCCGACAGATTACATACAGTGAGAATTACAGATTACATATAGTGTGATCATGCAATAAACGAAACCGTTTGGACGCCACCTTGTGCTGATCCTTGGTGTGCTGGCAAATATCTACGTTATAACAACCTTCTAGTCGCCGATGTCATTAGTTGATATGGAGAATGTCGGTCACCTGCATGGCATCCTTGTTTGCCACTCTGCTGCCCCTCTCCGTCAGCACTGGGGTCACGTTAGCTGAGTGAGGAGTGAGAAAGAGAAACTGAGGGAGAGGAGATTCGCTGGAATATTAGTCGGTACCAGTGTGCAAGGTGTATTTGCTTTGAAAGAATAAATCACCTCTAGTGTTGAGGGTCCTACCTGTGTAGATGGCACTGCATTATGTAAAACTTTTAGTTACATCTTTACAGATTTTTTAGAATGGGGTGCTTCAAGATTTTGCATAGTTTTTTTTAAGGGTGCTGCAACTAAAAAAAGGTTGAGAAACACTGTTCTAGAGGACTCTATTGCCGCGTACACACGATCGGACTTTGTCCGGCGTACCTAGTCTGGCGAACAAACCACCGGACTTTCCAGCTGGGCTTCGCCGGACTTGAAAGCGAACGGACTTGACCACCCACGATCACACTAAAAGTCCGGTGGTTCACGCGATGATGTACAGCACGTACGATGGGACTAGAACACTAGACTAGAGTCCGTGACATACTTGCTACTGAGCATGCGTCCTTTTTAGTCCGCCGGACAATACTACAGACGGCCGTATTGTCCGCCGGACTGCCAAGTTCAGCGGACAATTTTAAAACAAAACTTAAAACCTAGTCCGCCGGACTTTTGGGAAAAAAGTCCGTCGAAGGCCCACACACGATCGGACCGTCCGGCGGACTCTAGTCCAGCGGACAACCCTGCGGGAAAGTCCGATCGTGTATACGCGGCATATGAG